>CAUYRT010086159.1:0-23068 GCA_963574885.1 Lepilemur ruficaudatus | reverse complement strand
GCCCGGAGGTCTGGTGATTTCGTAGACCCCCTGGCGCCTCAAAACAGATTGCGATCACTGACGTAAAGGTCATCTATTCTACTGATCAAACATACCTATGCTGAACCCATGACAGGGTAATTACCCCCTCCACCCCCCTAGTTCTTAGAGCAGCAAGCTTAGTACAGAAGCAGATAGCATTCATTAGAGTTTCTTAACAAGTTAACCCTACAGGGGTGTCTTTCTTCTAAAAAAAGGATTTTCTTAGCCCATCACAAGGAGGAGAGTGCAGAGGCAGAGTCGTGGTGACCTCTGATTATCCAGAGCTGTTTCTGGAACATGTCTTTGTGCTACGACCGCCTGCTGTCTCCAGCCTGCACGCTGCCTTCACTCCTAATTAAAGCCAGTGGGGCTAGCATGGAAGAAAACAATCTCAAGGCGAGGGGCTGGGGGAGGGAGAAGGCAATAGCTTCCTTTTCTCTCTTTTTGGGAAGACTCTGAATTTGATCTAGGTGAAGCAGCCTCAAGGACATACCTAGGAAATTAAGATCAGGCTGGTTAGAGGCATCTTTTGAATTTACCGTATTCCGTTTTATCGAGGTCTCTGGTCCGTGGGCTCTGGGTGCTACAAGAAAGGGAACCACAGATCAGGGAGATGTAGACTTTGTCAGGCTGACTGTCACAGTCTACGTGACTCTCTCCTGGCCTTCACCATTCCTGGAGTCTCCAGGAGAGGAAATAGCTATTCAGAAATGACTGCATTTGTCATTTCTCTCCTTTCTGCAATTGACAAGACAGGTGGTTCTTGGATTTTGGTGAACATTAGAATCATCTGGAAGACTGGTGAAAAACACAGGTAGTTGGGCCCCACCCTGGAGTTTCCGAATCAGTAGAACCAGAGGAGGGCCCATGAGTGTGCATTTCTGGAACATTCCCAGGTGATGCTGACACTGCTGGTCTGCAACCACAGCTGGAGAATCACTGCTTAAACCAGCTGTTCCTGAACTTTCCCATGTATAGGCCTTCAAATCCACTTTTGTGTTTTCCTGATTGGCATTGCCCCACCATGTAGGGAGCTGGAGAGTCCTCCCATGACGGTGACAACCCAACATCAGTGGCTGGGGCAAAGATCTCAATCAATGGAGGTTTATTAAGCCAAGGTTTGAGGACACACCTGAGAAAAACACAAGCCACAGATGCATTTGTTATTATTTTTCTTGGCGGGACTTGGGAAATTCAGTGTTTAAGGGGAGAGGGCACACAGAAAAAGGAGAAGGGGGTGTGGGCAGTGAGGGAAATGATTACATCTTTGTGAGGCCCAGGAAATCTGCATTTTACTTAAGACAAGGTGAATGTTTGAAGAGAAAAAGTGAGGGAAGGAAGCATCAATTGTGTAGATGACCCTGGGTGGGTGGAAGAATGATTGATCTTGTCCTGTCTCTGTTTTACACCTGGGAAGATAAACTTGTAAGCAACATTATTAGTGTGGAATCTAACAGACATTAGCTTTAGGAGCTAGACCCAGCCTGCAGACCTAGTGTTATAATTTGCATGTCCTTGTTTATTGGAGGCCAGCAAAGAATTTTCTTATGAATGGTTTGTCGGGGCAGTCCTTAGTAGATACCTGAGGCCTTTTACCTTCCCCTGGGGATCTGGCTAATGCATTGTTTTAGGAATGGTCATTTATTTGGAAGGGGGTGTTGCATGACTCAGCCTTTAGGCTCCACCTTCCCTTTGCATAAGGAGTTGAGGGGACAGGTCCTGAGATTTTTATTTTCCTTTAAAAGGGAGAAAGTTTTCAGCTCAGGACATTCTGAGCTAACACGATCCCACTGCCCGCTGTCAGGGAGCAGTGATACTTCTACCCATAGGACCCTGGGAGGGGAGAGTTATGCTCCTTGTAAATGTGAACTAAAATAAAATCTTAAGCTTCCCCCTTCCCCCCAGCTGACTGAGTGGACCCCAGAAATACCCTAATGCTGAGTTGCTGGCCATGAGAAGGGAGGTCAGACATGCCTCGTCATGCCTCCTTCCCTTCTTGGCGATGTCCTTTGTAACTCATTAACAGACCTACGACCATATAAGACAAAGCTTAAATCACACCTGCAGGTCATCAATTTACTTAACAGATCACATGAGTCTGGGTATACGTCTGGTGACTTGTCTCTGATTAACGGACTTCCTTACATTAATTTAAAACATTCCAAGCCTTTAGACAAAGCATCATTTCTTTAACAGATTACAAATCAAAGAATCTTTAAACCTGTTACCAAAAGCTTGGCCACTTGTCATGAGGCCAAATAACAAGGACAAGTGGTTTGAGGAGGAAGGAGAGAGAGAGTTTACTTTGTTGACAAAAGTGGAAATATGGTAGACCTTCTCGTCTCAAAATCCCAAATTTCCTAAACATAGGCAGAAATACAGAGCTTTTAAAGGGAGGGTTCTCAGCTTCAGGCAATTACTGTGATTAACTTTTCTAATCTCCCATTTCTGCCAGAGACAAAGACTGTGAACTCCACCAGCTGCCCACCTGGGAGGCTGGAGCCACCTGGGAGTTTTAACAAAAGACTTAACCTGCCTCAAGGATGGAAGCCAGAATGCAATTCCCAAAAAGAGTGGGGGCAGCTTTAAGGAGACAGAAAATCTCTCTGCAATTTTTTCCCCAGGCCATTCCCTTTGTTGTAGAGCTGCCTATAATCTATAATGTCCCACTTCAAGATGTCCTGCCTTTTTGGGCCAATCCAATGTACACCTTCCGTGTATTGATTTATGACTTTCCATGCATTTCCTGTCTCCCTGAAGTGCATAAAACCAAACTGTAACCCAACCATGACAAGACCACTTGCTCAAGGCTTCTTGGGCGTGGCTCTCCGGGCCTTTGTCACACATATTTGAAACTATTTTAGAGTTTGGGTTCTTTACTGTTGATATAAACAATGTTGGATTCAGTAAGAAGAAGGTTGGGCTGAACCTGTTTCTACTATGGCATCGTGGAAAGAGCGCTTCATGGTTTTACTATCAGCCAGGGCGTGTCTGTTCAATTCCTAGCTCTGTCTTTTACAGTAGATGAACTTTGAACATGTTATTTAACTTATTTGTGCTTCAGTTTCCAATCTGTAAATTTATTTTTTCTACAAATGTTTATTAAGCACATACCATCTTTCTAGCTTCTGGGGACCCAGTGGGGAAAAGGACACAGTCTTTGCCTTATGGAACTTATATTCCAATGCAGCAGGTGGCGGGTGGAAGAATGGGGGCAGGCTATACATAAATAAATCTGTAGATTACCATTATAAGTTTAGCTAATGACACAACGAATAGAGAAAATAAAATAGGGCAAACAGCTTTTTTATAGACTTGTTTTGTGTGTGACATAAGATAACTGATGTAAAGAGGGTATGACCCACAGGAGTGCGGGTGGCATGGGGTGGCTTTCTTCCTTTGCTCTGAGACACTGGAGCTAGAGGGAGTGGCAGTTCTCAGGCCAGGACCCTGCAGGGGCAGCCACTCCTTGTGGAGGAGCTTCCATGTTAGTGGGCAGAGGCCACCTTTCCTGTGGTCCACACACACCCAGGGGAAGCAAGCTCTGAGCCCAACACACACATGAATTTGGGACCTTTTCTACCCTGATCCAAGCTCTGCAAGGCAGCTCTTTCCATACCAAACCCGAACCCAGGTGGAGCACCTGGGGCCTCACGCTCTGTCTCATCTGGAGGGCAGAAGCGTGGAAAGAATCAAGAAGGAGGAAATCCGTGCTTTAGAACAAATAGGGCAAATCTGAATCGGTAGGGGGTGGAGAGGCATGTTTAATGTTGGACTATAATTTCTCTTTGGACAACTAAAGAATACCTATGGTTTGGGTTGCACTAAACTTTCTTGCCTGGTGGAAATAACAGAGAGATCCTCTGTTTTCTCTTCTTAGGGGCTGTGAGAGTGTTTGTTTCTCACAAGGGGTTGTGGGTTAAGAGACGTGAGTAAGATTACAGGATGCCTCTTAGACACTTCTTACTTCTAGTTCTGAGGATCCAAATTTTCTTTGTCACTGAGGTGTTCTCAGATTGGTCACTGAAGCAGAGGTGATTTTTGGTGACCTGGAAGCCTCTGTTTTCCGTCTCTGCTCCCCCGACCCCAACATGCCCAAAGGCACACATAGGACCTGAAACATCCTGTCCCCCTCTGGTGTCTAAAACTCTTCATAGGAGACTTGAGAATACCTCCCCTTAATTCATGGGATTTTAAGTTAATGGGGTTGCATTTTCCTCCTGATCTGTCTGTGGTCTCATCTCTAATGACTCTTTTCTTGGAGCAGGTTTCCATGGAGAGAACAAAGCAGCAGCACAAGGGCCAGTTGAGGGGAGGATGAAAAAGAAAGACAATGACACTTTGCATCGTTGGTGTAGGAAGAGGAGTGAGTTTTGCTGCACACAGGCCCACGGTTGAATTCTAGCGACTCCACTAAGGCTTTGGGAAAATTCCTTAATCTTTCTTTGTCATCGTTGAAATGAAAATACTACTACTACTAATCTAATAGCAAAGTTTTACAAAGTTTAGTAGAAGAATGAATAATTCCTGCTCTGAAGTATCTGCTCACTAAGTGCTTATTATTTAGCATGTCGCTTAGCACCTCTTTCTTACCAGTTAGTTTCCTTTCTGTTGATCAATTTCCCCTCTGCTCAGGTGAGAAGTGTCCTCTGCTGTCTGGGCTTAACCTTTTAGAGAAGAAAGACCTAAGATATAACTAATTAAACTGAGGTCTGGGGCACCGTAACTCACATGCTCCCGTTCCTATGGGTGTGGCGTTTTAAAAGGGAGTATCCCAGGGAGGAGGCCATACTTAATACACAAGCTGGCATTTCAGGTTTCTATGACAAAATTCATTTCAAGTCATGGTGGGCAGGGCAGCTTTCTGGTGTTGGTCCAAATCCATCTCAAAATCACTGCTTTAGTTCTCATCCCTGGATCCTAGGAAGTGGGTATGTGCACCATCTTTGCAATTGCCATGCTTATGGGAGAGGCCTCTTATCTGAGGAGGCAGGTGAGCAGAACTCTTCCTGGGCGTTGAGAGTGCTCTGTTAGTTTCTGGCCCCTGTCATCTGGTGGTGGTGGGGTAGTGCGTGTATGTGTGTGTGTGTGTGTTTCATTGTTTGTTATTCTAGTGGTAGGAATGAATAGTTGTGGGCCACGGTGAAGTGGTTGGGCAGAGGAAGGCAGAGAAGGCTCTAGAACGGAAACATTTGGGCTGTCCTTGAACCAAGAACGGGAGTCTAACAGGCTAGAAGGACATTTCAGGACATTTTGGGCAGAAGGCGGAACATGAACAAAGGTACTTGCCAAAAAAAGCAACCCTTGGTGTGGAGGGGACTGCTGGGATCTCCGAGGAGCTGCTGGCCTCTGGCCTTGAGTCCTTGTCCCCTTCTGTCCATTTGCAAGCCTTCAAAACCACTGAGCAGGGAGCAATTCATTGTCTTGAAGGACAAATGCAATGCTCTTCCTTTTCTCTAATGCTGCGTGCTTTAGGAGTCAGGTCCTGCAGGCATGGCCACGCTGTCTGTCCACACATGCCATTTTGAGAGGTGAACGTAACCTCAGTGGTCCCCGGGTGGCTAACCTCCGTGATTGTTTTGCCCGTGTGCTATAAATGACTATCTCTACCACTTGGCTAATTATGTGATTACAGCACCTAGTGACAAGGAGAAAATTAAAAATCCATGCTGCATTTTCTATAACACTATTGCTCTATGCAAAAGAGGGCAAATGCAATTTAGCGGAGCAGTGGTGAACAAGAGCTGCTTCCTTTCTCTCATTTCAGCCCCTCCCGGGTCCTCCCCTGGGGAGAAGCTGTGTTAGCAGTTGACTAAAGCGGGGAAGAGAGCAGGTGTGGAAGGAAACACAAATTACCATTATCCCTGACGATTCTGGACAGTGCCACCCACGGAGCAGGAACTCAGCCAGACATTTTCTCCTAATTTCAGTAAAGGCCAGTAAGTTGTGGGCTTGGTTAAGTGCATTAGTGTAGAACACGGTTTCAGCTTGGGCTTTGCATTTGATCTTTGATTCTCTGTGTTGACCTGGCATGGTGTGCCTCTTCTGAAAAATCTAAGGTACAGAGAGAGGAGGCCCTGCTAACATGGAAGGAGTGTAGTTCTTGGAGCCAAGACACCTGAATTTGCCTCCTAACTCTGCCACTCACCTGGTGTCTGCTGTAGGGCCATTGTGTATCTCTGTAAGGTTGAGCTTTCTCACTTACAAGCTGGGGATTTTAAAGCACCGTCCCCCTGGCTGCCCCCCAAAACACACACACACACACACACACATTTAACATCTGTGAAATCAGGCTGCCCTTATAATGCATGGTGTTTTAGCATGTGTTAAAGTGATAAGTGATCTCACTTTTTGTTTTATAGTGTTCCATTAAATAATACTGGATCTTAGAATTGACATTTTAGACTTGATAAAATAAGGCTCCACGAAGGCTTGTTGTAAGGACTTAAAGAGGAAATATAGTAATCTAGGTGTCTGTCGTACCCCCTGGGATATGAATTCTAATTTATGGCTCACTTGCGCCACTTAGACAAGTCACTCAATATTGATCCCTTTATCTAGAAAATGGAATAATCTCCAAAATCTCCATAGGAAGTATCATAAGGCAATCCAGGACTGAGGAATGAAACAGGCTTAGATGTCAATAGTATCTGCACCCTCTTTACCCTCTTCAACAAATATTTGTGAATGCAAAGATTCATGGTAGGTACAAACCCTTAGTCACAGATGGGGTTTATGGATAGAAGTTTTCTTAGTCTGTTTGTGTTGCTGTACAAAAATAGCACAGACTGAGGAATTTATAAACAATAGACATTGATTTTTCACAGTTTCAGAGGCTGGGAAGTCCAAGATCAAGGCCCTGGCAGGTCTGGTGTCTGTGAGGGCCTGGTCTGTCTGATCGCAAGAGGCCACCCTGTAGCTGTGTCCTCACAGGGTGGGAGGGATGGAAAGGGTGAATCCACTCCCTCAAGCCCTTTTATAAGGGTCCTAATCCTATCCATGAGGGCTCCACCCTCATGACTTAAAGGCCATGCCTCTTCCTACTATCCCATTGGTGATTAAGTTTCAACGTATGAATTTTGGAGTGCACATTCAGACCATAACACATGGACATGATACTTACAGTATAAGGTGGAGTAGGGTACATATGGTAATTGAGATATAAAAAAGCCTTGCTTGCTAATAGAAGGAGAGATAGTTTCAGCAGACAAGTTCAGGAAATATAACATTGATTTTAAGTCTTGAATTATGTGTAGAGTTTCAAAAATTCGATAATGAAGTGAACAATGGAATACATTAGAAAAGAGTAGGTTCTGCTTGAGAGATGGCACATTATCCAGTTTGACTGTATAGTGTTTGGGGGCTGGATGTGTTTGAAGGGGTTAGTGCTTGGGGGTGAGGAAAGGGAGATGACGGGAACCATGGAAATGGCACCTCCTGTTTGCTCAAGCCAAGAACCCTGGAGTCATCTCTGACGCTGTTCATTCTTCTTTTTCCTCTGCTTCCCACATGGGATACAAGGGTACATGTTGTCCAGCCTGCGTCCCCGACATACCATGACTCAGTCATCTCTCCCCACCTCCCTCCTCCCACGCTGGGCCAGGCCACCACCACGTCTCACTTGAACTCTGCAAGAGCTTCCAACTGAGCTCCCTGTTTTTTCTCTTTCCCTAGTTCAATCCCTTCTTCTTCAAGTAGCCAAACTGACCCATTTAAGCTGAATATCACATAAGTTTGCTTCCTTGCTTGCAGCCCACTCATAGTTTCTTATCAGACATGGAATAAAAATCCATGAGCTCATAAAGCCCACCTGGTCCAGGCTAGGACACTCTCCAACCATCTCACACTGTTCTCCTCCTTGTTCCTGGTGCTCTACCCACTCTGATCTTCGTATGCTTCCATTGGGCCTTTGTCTTGGCTGGCTCTTTTGTGTGACATACTTACCCATTGCCCAGAGGGTCACATGGCTTGCCCTGTGCTATTCAGGTTTCAGTTTAAACACATCACTTGCTCAGATATGCTGCCTAACCACTCACTCTAACTAAACTTCCATTCTCTGTCACTGCTTTATTTTCTTCATAGCACTTATCACCACTTGAAATTTTTATATGTTGGCTTAATTTGTCTCCCTTCTACTTTTCTGTGAAGTTAGAAATCTCGACTGTCTTGATTTTTCCAGATCCCATACCTAGGACAATGTCCAATAGTTAATAGATATTTATTGAATAAATAAGCAGTACTGGAGCAGCAGATTTTTTTTTTTTTGAGACAGAGTCTCAAAAGAGCTCTGTCACCCAGGCTAGAGAGCAGTGGCGTCATCATAGCTCACAGCAACCTCAAATTCCTGGGCTCAAGCTATCCTCCTGCCTCAGCCTCCCAAGTAGTTGGGACTACAGGGGCACACCACCACGCCTGGCTAATTTTAAATCTATTTTTAGTAGAGACAGGGTCTGGCTTTTGCTCAGGCTGGTCTCAAACTCCTGACCTCAAGCAATCCTCCTGCTTCGGGAGTGCTAGGATTACAGGCGTGAGCCACTGTGCCCGGTAGGAGCAGCAGGTTGAGGCTAGATTTTGGAGAGCTTGGTGCCATGCTAAGGACTCTGGATTTCACTTGATAGTTAAGGGGAGAGGCATTATAAATCTTTGAGCAGGGAGTTAATGCAATTAGAACTAACCTTGAGGAGTAGCAACCCAATGGTGGGAGGAAGATGAATTAGAAAAGGAAGAGACTTGGACTGAGAGACCAGTTAGGAAACCAAACCTCATATACTAGACTACTTGACTCTTTCTAAAATGTTTGATGATTTTCTGGCTTCCTTCTTTGGACTTGTGCATAAGAAAGAGCATATGGATGTTCCTCTAATACCCTGGACTCTTGGACATAAAACCATTAAAGCATTTATCACTTTCAAATGTCCTTATTTGTTTGCTTATTGGTCCTTTCCTCCTGACCTAATATCCTGGGTGATGTGTTCATTGAGGATGGGACCATGTCTTGTTTATCTCTGATCTGAGAGTCTGACACTGTGTAAGGCTTTCAGCAAGCCCTTACTATAGATTTGTGGAATAAATAGATGTGGGAAGTAAATACTTTTAAGTGTTTTCAGAAGGCCATCATCCTGAGTCATTTCAAGTTGGTGCATAGGCAAAAAAGTCTTTCTGTTGTGGAAACCGAGAAATGGAGCCTCTAATGAGCTGGGAGGTTGAGACAGAGATAAAAGAATGATGAAGGAAAAGATGGTGATACTTTATTTTGGTCTCTTCTCCAGACTTTGATCTATTATTGCAAGAGTTTTTCAGGTCCTAAATGCAAAAGAGATATTGAGATCATTTCTAGGAGTCCTAAGAAGGTATCTGTGGCCATAATTCCGTGTGTTTTTTGGGGGGAATGAGAAATCCTGCTTTCATTTCATTTGTTGTTGCTAAGCTCTGAAGATTGCCAATTAGCCCTTGCCCTCCCTGGATGCCTTGATAAATTTTTAAAATTTGTGGTCCTTGAAAAAACAAAGCAAACAACCCTATTATTTTTCTTCACTTTTATATCTTTATTATAGCATTTATTATAGCCTGTTTTATGGTATAGTTATTTGTTGGTTGGCTTTCTTCTCCGCTAGATTGGGAACTCTTTAAGGCAGACACTGTGCTCATTCATTTCTTAGCATGGTGCCGGATACACAGAAGGACCTTAATTGATGCAGGTTGTATTGAATTTGTTGTAACTGTACATTAAGACACAGAGAAGGGACTGTTTTTTCTCAGTCCCCTTAGGAACTAGATGTTGATGCCATATTTTCCATCTTTCTGTTAGAGTTGAAAACATTTGTACATTGCCTTCAGGTAATTCACAAGGATTATATTCATCTGTATCAACTTCTCTATCTATATCTGTGTCTACGTTTTTGTGTCTATCATCTGTCTATCCATCCATCCAAGTCCAGGAATACAGTTGTCTCTCCTGAAATAGGCTGCTCTTCAGGACCTGGGTTGTATCCATGGTATAATAAAGATTGCTCCTTTAAAGATCTTCATTGGTGTCATTCTGAGATTTTTGCATCATTTTGCAGCTTCGGAGATATGGGCAGGAAGTATTTTCTGAGTCATTGTCAATGAGGACTTCTGTGTAGTTTTCCTAAGAGGGAACTAAGTTAGGAGTAGAGGGTCAAATTGTTAGTTAGGTAGACAGTTCTTTCTGGGACAAGAGTTCTTTGCTTTAGTGTTGTTTCGAGCAATTGCTTCACCTGGGAAGAAGGATACGGGCGGGCACTCCATTTTGCTGTTGTGCTACCCTTAATCCTATCCTGGGCAACTACTACACCTGGGGAAGGAGGGAATGCTCTGTCAATCTAGGAATTCCCTAGCCCAGGCATAATAAGATTTAGAAAGTGACCTAGAGTAACCTAAGAGTAATTAATGTGTCATTAGCTTGAATCTGCATTGCGGTTCAACCCCACCCCCAGGTAGGCTTTCTTAGAGGGAGCTCGCATACACACACACACACACACACACACACACACACATACACACACACACACTCTCACACTCACACACATACACACACACACACACACACACACACAGATGGAATTTTGAGGACACATCAGGATTCAGACAGTTTTTCCGGATGGACATCCAGGTTACTTCATTCCATGTGCTCAAGTTTTTTTTGAATTTGATTTTAAATGTATGTTTCATAAAGCTAATTAAAAAATCATGGTGTTGGTGTTATGGATGGAAGTGAAAGCTGGAGCCACAGGAAGGCATCAGAGTGATGCCAGGAGGCAGATGTCGCATTCAAAAGATGCACAAAGGTGGGCCCAGCAGTCAACAGCAACCCCTGTGAGTCAGCTCCAAGCCAGGGATCTTCAAAGGGCAGCGTGGCAGGGAGATTTCCAACAGCGGCCTATTGGGTGCTTGATGGTCATTGCTATCCAGGCCATGGCACTAACTATAATTGGCCACAGAACAGGGGCATTATGCAAAATGATACCTTTAAGAATTAACACTTTTTAAAATTATGTATTATTATTATTATTTTTTATTTTTTGGTTTTTTTTTTGAGACAGAGTCTCACTCTGTCACCTGGGCTAGAGTGCAGTAGAGTCATCATAGCTCATTGCAATCTTAAACTCCTGGGCTCAAGTAATCCTCCTGCCTCTGCCTCCCTAGTAGCTGGGACTACAGGCATGCGCCACCATGCTAGGCTAATTTTTTTATTTTTAGTAGAGATGGGGTCTTACTCTTGCTCAGGCTGGTCTTGAACTCCTGACCTCAAGTGATCCTCCCGCCTCGGTCTCCCAGAATGCCAGAATTATAGGCATGAGCCACCACGCCTGGCCATTAACATGTTTTTGATCCTCTCAAAATAAATTACTGCAAGAGATTTTTAAGTAAATGGCCATGTCAGCGATGGAGAACAAGATTACTGTCAAATGAGTTAAAGTGATGCTGGAGAAGAGATTTCTTCAGTCTGGAATGAGTAGGCACAACATTTACAAGCCACGCCAGGGTATGATGCCTTGGTATGGTTTCTGGGTTGCTTTCTAATGTAGATCACTTGAGGAAAGCATGTGAGTCATGAAGCTCCCTACCACAGAGGTGAAAACTATCAATTTATTCTTATTGCCCAAGGGAGCGTCCCCTAGAGGTGACCTAGAGTGCATTATCAATAGCTCTTTCTCGTCTGGCTGGGATAATGCAGGTACAGTTCTGTGTGGAGGCAGCAGAATGACTCCATCACCAGAGTCTACAATCCGGAAGACATTGGAGACTCCCCTAGGGCAGAATGAAGGGCAGGGAGATGGTTAGGGTACAGTGGTTGTGGGTTTAGGTGGTGGACAGCCTGGGTGTGAGTCCTTGTGCTCACTGGTGCTGTTACTGTAGGACCTGGGAAAGTACTTATCATCTTTGTGCCTTGGATTCCCTACCTGTCAAGTGGGGATAATAAAGTACCTACCTCATGGGCGTCCTCTGGAGAAAAAAATAACATTAAATATTATAATAAAGCAGTTATGCACAAACTACTCCCTGTGGGCCAAATCCAGTCTGCCACCTGTTTTAATCAATAAAGTTTTATTGGGACACAGCCACACACATTCACTTCACTTGGTCTGTGTCTGCTTTCATGCCACCACGGCAGAGCTGAGTAGTTGTGATGGCCAACCATACTTCCCACCAAGCCTAAAATATTGATTCTCTGGCCCTTTATGGAAGAAAGTTTTCTGAACCCTGTTAGAGGCTTCCAGAGGCAAGCATAAACACCAGGAGGAACAGGGCTGCTATGCAAAGGAGAAAGGGAATTTGCAGGGTTTTATGGGGTCAGCAGGTGAGAAGACTGGGGGTGCAGGTGGGGTGGTGGGGTTTGACTCACAACTTGAATTTTTCCTAAACTCACATTGTGTTAAGAATTCAGCATGGACATACTTTTCCCATTGCGGCGTGAATCTCGTCCACAGAGTGACGTTCCTCCGGCCAGACGGCTGTCTGCCAGCACACCCGCTGCCAGGAAGATATGTCAGCTGCCCTGGGGCCTTCAGTTTTGTCTTCAAGCTTTCTACCCCTCCTTCCCTGATCATGGAACGCAGTTGTGCGTTGGGGTCTTCCCAATCAGGATGGTAGGGAAGGCGACGCCAGAGCAGGGGAGACAGGACTGCATTTTTGTTTAACGTGTTTGAATTAACGTGTTGCCATGAAACCCCTCAGGCTGAAGGTAGGCTGCAGTCTCATAAAAAAAAAATCTGTGCTTTCTGATTGATCTTGGATTTGGGCTCACTCAGGGGTGTGATCAGGAAATGTTTTGAATCTAAAGTCTCAGGAGGCAGGACAGGTCTTTGTGGCCTAATTGGAAGAATTCCTATAAACCTGCTTGAACTGAAATCTCCCCATTGCCTGTAAGGGGCTGAAGCCTGAGGATTGATACCAAACTTGTCTCAAGGAGCGTTCTGAAGAGTCCTTAGAAAGGAGGACTGTGTTCCAATGGCATTTAAGACACACTGTCACCTGGGAGCGCTGTCTCCTCAACCAGCAAACACGTGTGAAGGATTAGGGTTTAAGAATCATAAAATGACAGGACACAGTCAAGCCATGGAGATTACCCAACGCCCTCCTCTTTCTGATGCAGAAATAGAGGTCTGGAAATTAGATGGTACCTGTCCAAAGGTGTACAATCAGTCACACACCAATGTTTTGATGAAAGAAGGTGAGACGAAAGGAGCTGTTCAGTGGGACCCCAGACCTCCTGGTGACTTGAGAGTTTTAGCAGATCTGTGAGTGTTTTTCTGCATTTTGAGAAGCCAAATTGAAGCTATGCCTACATTTATCCATGTTAATGTCAAATAGGTTATCAGGTTTTATTCTGGTTCGAAATGTATTCACCTAGTATGTTAACACTGGCTATTTCATAAAACTAGAAAGCTCTGACTGGCAGACTTTATATGCATATGTAAAATCATATGTAATCTGACGATTAGAGCTTATTGTTGTATAAATATGCCATGCACATGATGTAGTATACTTGTAATTAAATTGGAGAACTAATTCAATTCATAATGCTGTAGGTTTTATAGAGAAAGCTTTTCAAAGTATCACATCTGTAAGGGGATGGCGAATAAAAGGGATTCCTGGTGGAGAAATGGTTGGGAACCACTGATCTAGTCCAGGGGTCAACAAACAACAGCGGGTAGGCCAAGTCAGTAGAGTTTTATTAGTGCGCAGACACTCTTGTTGCGTTGTCTGTGGCTGTCTTCCACAGGTGGAGTTGAGAAGCTATGACAGACCACAGAGCCCCCAAAGTCTACCACGTTGTTCACTCTCTTTTTTGATCCAGTCTAGCCCCTCATTTCATTGATGAGAAAACTACGCTGGGAGGTAGAACGACCTTGTCCCAAGTCAGTCGGCTGGACTGGAAGAGTCAGAACCCGAAACCACCTCCATAGCTTCCCTCTGTGGGCCTTCGGGCCCTG
This sequence comes from Lepilemur ruficaudatus, assembly GCA_963574885.1. NCBI lineage: Eukaryota > Metazoa > Chordata > Mammalia > Primates > Lepilemuridae > Lepilemur > Lepilemur ruficaudatus. The sequence continues at coordinate 9,089 of CAUYRT010086159.1, read as the reverse complement.
CTCCAATTCGACTTCTCCAATTGTCACTCATTTATATCAAGAGAAAACAGGTCCAACACGGAGTAAGTCTCTGAAAAGGAAAAGAGAGAGAAAGTCTGGAACATGGAAGTCATTTGGGGTCCACAAGGAAGTCACAGCGGGGGCATCTGGGCAGGATCTGCAGCAAGACAGAGTTCATCGTGAGAAGTGGCCAGTTTTCTCCACTTGGTATTTTTATTTCTTGCTGCAGTAGGCTCAGGCCCCTGTCGTGGAACCAGCCTTTACAGAACATTTACTATGTGCCAGGCTCTGGCTGTGTCTTTGCAAGTATAGGTCATCAATCCTTAGGACAAAAATATGGGATAGGAAGTGTTTTTGCTCCTATTTTAAAGATGGTGAGACCAAGGCACAGAGATTTTAAGAAACATGCCCACAGTCACAAAGCTGGAATGTGCTAAAACTGGGATTTGAACCCGTGTGGAAAAACTCTAGAGCTAGCCTCACCTAAATCACTCTTTATACATGATCTTCCTGCTTTTTTTCTGACACTGGGCCTGATATTGTGGGGAGGAGCACTTTTCTTCTTCTTCTTTTTGAAAGGAAGCACAACTTCAATTTATGGTAACCATAATTTCATTCCCTGGGACTCAGTACAGAGAGCCTTCCCATGCCTTCTTACAGGCTGAGGCTGCTAGTTCTCTGGACTTTGCAGAAGGAAGAAGCCCCACTAATGATATTAGTGACAATTACCTCCTGATTGAAAGGCCCTTCTTTATATAGTTTATCCTGAGAGACCAGGGTGCTCAGAGACATAGAAAGAATAAGATTAAGCTCTAAGGAAGGAAGTTCTATACTGAATCCAAATTATATCTTGATAATAATAAACAAATGTGATTGGAACAGAAATTATTTTTAAAATAAGAATTTAGGATTAGGCTGGGCATGGTGGCTCACACCTGTAATCCTAGCACTCTGGGAGGCCAAGGCAGGAGGATCACTCAAGGTCAGGAGTTCAAGAGCAGCCTGAGCAAGAGTGAGACCCCGTCTCTACTAAAAATAGAAAGAAACTAATTGGCCAACTAAAAATATATAGAAAAAATTAGCCGGGCTTGGTGGCGCATACCTGTAGTTCCAGCTACTCGGGAGGCTGAGGCAGGAGGATCGCTTGAGCCCAGGAGTTTGAGGTTGCTGTGAGCTAGGCTGACACCACAGCACTCTAGCCTGGGCAACAGAGTGAGACTCTGTCTCAAAATAAATAAATAAATAAATAAAATAAAATAAAATAAAATAAAAAGTCAATCCTCATAGGTTCAGCAAGTCCAGCAATTTCATGACTTAACCTGCATAATCACTCTCAAATGTGCAAAATGATAAAAGCCGTATCTTTGGGTATATTTTGTGTCCTGATATAGTGTGATCCTACTTATGCAATTAAAACCCCCAAACTATAATTCTGTATAAGCTGTATGTGTAAGCGTGTGCACACATGACACACGGAAATGGAAGGTGGGAGAATTCCACTGTTCGAATGCTTTACAATCACAACGTACTCGCGGGTTATTCGTATAACTTTAAAGTTGTTCACTAATTGGCAGGACAAAGCCTCCATTTTCACCCTTATCTTTCAGATTGGCCTAGGGGCTGTTCGAGTTTATTGATTCTTCCAGATTAGTTTTTGTCAAATTCTCTTCGTCTCCACCTACGTTTCCATCTGGACAAAAACCAGGGGAATTCTGCCGGGCGTTACACAAACAACGTACAGATTTGAGGAGAATGAGCTGAATGATATGTAATGAAAGCTGGGATTCAAGAGAGGCCGAGGAGACTTCATTAAATCAGTGTCAGCTCCTCACACCATCAGTCTGCTCAGCGAACTCTCTCGGGGGCAAGTTTCTGCTCCACACCTGATCACAGCTACCTGGGCCACCTGAGACTATCCAGGTCTCGCTGCATCCCATGGGGCCTCTGCCGAAGGGCAGGAGAAGCCACAGGGTCCCCCGCAGGGAAACCAGGCCCATGGCGGTGCTGGCGCAGCCACTCGAGGCGGGAGCTCCAGCACCAGCCCTCCCGGGGGAAACGAAGCCCAAACGCTGCGTGCTGAACTGCAGGGGTGAACGTCTGACTTCTGGTTCAGCAAGGAGAAGGGACACATGCAAGAGGGGAAGGGCCTTCCGTGTGCTATAAATGACGCCGCAGGCCGCTGCTGAAAGAAGGTGGGAATCTCTACTGAGACACAGGGAAATGGGCCGAGCTGCTCCCCCACCCGCGATTCCGTCCTCTGAGTACCAGAGAGGCTCCGAGAGAGGCACGGCTGTCCTGGTCCCCACATGTGGATGGGATGGGAGGGTTTCCCTGAGTTTTTAGCATTTCCTATCCACACATCTGCACAGGTTGGTGGGGGTGGATTACTGTGCATTTCATTGACAAATGTCGCTTCCCGCTGACTTACATTTTTGTTGAAGAACTTGCCCTGGTACCTGTGGTTCAGGTGAATGAGCTCAGCTGCACCCTCCTGCTGTCCGTTCACCCAGGTGCCAACGTACTTGCTGCCCGTCTCGGCGTAGAAATAGGTGCCTTGCCCATGCCTGGTTAAGACAGGGGCACATTGCAGTTTGTTCCCACTCAGCAAAAAATCTCCCGGGTTTATAACAAAAACACTGAAACTGCAGGTGGCCTAGACTGATGCAGGCTCACAGCCACTTGGCTTTATCTGGGTCAAATCAAAAGATTCCTCGGCTCAGCACGCCCCCAGCGCTGGACATTAACAAGTGCCCAGGGGACGGCCTCGCCCGCCACAGAGCCAGCTCCCTGTGGTCAGCCGTGGCTCGGGCCCCCACATGGGTCTTCTGTGCCCTCCACTCCCAGGGACTCTAGGTGAGGGCCCCCCGTGTTCTGCCCCCTCTGAGGAGAGACGTCAGTCACACGAGCTACACCTGCTCGCTAAGGTGTCCTCCGTGGTGCTTGCCTTGCCGCCACGCAAAGATTCGAACCGCCCGCTGCGGCTGGTAAGCGGGCATCGGCCCGGCTCTGTATTTAGTAAGCGTAAGCAAGCTGACGACATCAGCATTCTTATCACACACACAAACTGCGGGACTGAAGACAGAAGGCGAACCTTTGGTGAGCAAACCAGTCTCCAGTGTAGGTGTCGTTGTTGACGTAGTAGTACACGCCGTGGCCGTGCTTCTGGTCATCCGCCCACTCCCCTGAGAGGGACGACACAAGAGCAAGTCCGGGTGAGAAGAAGGGATGGATGCCTTTACCGCGTCTTCAAACTGTTAACGACGGCAGAGGCGAATCTGCTGAAAAGCCAAAGAAGCTACAGCTTCAGGGCCCCCAGAACACTCGGGTCCCTTCTGAGGCCCAGGGAGGGGCTCTCACAAAATGCTCAGGAAGTTCTTTGGAAGAGATATATTTAATTGCACGGGCCAAGGCCCCCATCTCTTGCCAGTCTGATTCCCTCCATCCCCCTTCCTTGTGCCCTGGCTGGCATGGCGTGGCTGAGCCATTGTGGAGAGTCGGGAAAGGAGGGTGGCGTCAGGGGATCACTGGTCTGGGCAGGGCGAGGTGCTCACAGGTCACAGTCACCTCCATGTGTGGACAAGCAGGCGTCACAGTTGGTCAGGGGCAAAGTGAGCCTTCAAACCAAGGTCGTCTGAGCCCTTGCCAGTGGTCCTGACACCGCACTCCGTTGCCCTGCTGTGTTTAGTGACCGAGCAACCACTCCAAGCCTTGGCAGTCAAGCCCCAGCCACTGCCGGCATCTCCCTCTTTGCCACCAAGCCACCTGGCTCCACACACTGTTCCAGCCCAGCCGCCACAGCAGCTCATGCCACCAGATGCCACATGGTGGCTGGTCCCTGCCTCTGCATGGGCTGTCCCCTCACCTCGGTGTCCCTGCCTGTTCACCTTCATATAGGTCCCTGCTATTAATAATTTCCTACAGACTTGGTAGGAAATACTGAAATTGGCAAAGAGATCATAAAATTCATAGCATACCTCTACAATGAGGACCACAGCAAACTAGTGTTGTCAATCAAAGGGCATTTGGGATTAATCCCTGCACTAGAAAACTCCAAATGTCCTCAAAGACTACAGCTTACATAAGAAAGAAACTTAACAGAGGTTTCTCAAAGTTGACAACTTAAAAGTGTACATATTACCAATAATAAGTCATTAAGCAGAATGACACTTTTCTAGACTATGAATAAAAAGCAAACTTTGATCAATTGGGTGATTAAAAAGAAAAGAAGAAATTACCTTTCTCTTCTTTCTGTAGAAAATATTACAAAATTGCTGTCACATGGAGAGGCACTCAAAGAATATTAACTAACAAAGGCAGAGAGAAACTGTTTCAGAAGTGTGTCAGATACTAATTTTAAAAACTTGGGCTAATTCCTTGGATTCCGTTGATGTTTGTGGTATTTTAAAATTTTTAATTTATGATGGCTTCTCATTACAAACGAAAATTAATTTTCATACCGACTTTATATTTTTTTTCTAAAAAGAGCCCCCAAAACTTGTATAAGCTTCTGGCTTATACAGAAACTGGATCCACTTCCACACAAAGATAAACAATACCCAATATGCTAATAAAATGTTAATTATCCAAGCACTATGTGTTTATGTGAATAAACCCCAAAATCTGCCTACGAGAGGAATTTCTACGTATTTCTTCCATCACTCCGGTATTTATCCAGCGCCTACGATGTCCTGAGCCCGTGTGAAATGGGCGGACGAGCAGCTGTGCCAACAACACCGCACGTGCTCGAGGACCTTGCACCCAGCCTGGGGTCGGAGCAGGCGGGGCTGCAGGCCACAGAGGACAGGGCGGAGCAGCACAGAGAGCTACGCTGCAGGGTTTCAAAAGGTGGACGATAATTCGGAAAAGAGCAGCTTACCAAAAATTCATGAAGAGAAGAAGGGTGGCAATTGTTAACAACTAAAAAAGAGAATTAGGTCCCATGATGTGATACGTGACAGGGACAACACGAACAGGAGAGACGGAGAATCCCAAAATTGAGATAATTCAGTAAAAGCCACTTTCAGTGGCTGAGCCTACAGTACCCATGAGGATATGCAGAACGTGCAGAGACACGCCTTGGAGGATTTGTCCGGACCTTCGGGGGGCGGTAATGTGCCTGGATTTGTAGCATCTGCCAATTTTCGTGGTGTAAATATTCCCAGAACGGCCAATTTCAAGCTGCGTGTGGAATTGGGGAAAGAAGTGCAGAATTTGCTTCTGTGAGCTGTTTTGAGCCGGCCCCAGCACACCCCTGGGGCAAAGAGAGCTCAGCTCAAACACTGACATCATCTGGCTTCTAACAAAAGACCGGGACAAAATTACCACAACCCTCTTCTCTTGACCATGTGAGCTGGTCTCCAGGGTAGTGTGGCAAGAAAAATATATTACATACTTTGCAGAAAAATTTTAAAAATGCTAGAGAACAATTAAGTTGCCAAAGACACTGAATTTCACACCAGTGAGGGCTGGTGAGCAAATTGTTTTAAGTCCCAGTCTACTTAGATAACTGTCAGAGACTGTGCCCGGCAGATTACAATGCCACCACAGGGCACCCTGCCCAACTGAGAAGGTATTAATAATTCACAGAGAAGTCACCCCCCGCGGCAAGTTTGTAACAGCCACGAGCCAGGCTTCCTTTTTTAAAGCGAATGACATTTAGAAACTGCGTTATGGTTGCTTCAAATTTGCACTTAACTTTTTTTTTTAAAGACTTTCTACCTTAATCCTGTACTTTCCCATCATTCTTGATCTTGTCAACTAAAGTTTCTTCCAAGTAAATTTCTTTTTGAGAGTAATTCCCATGGGTGGGTGGGCAGGTCATTGGTGTGGCGTTGGTTGCTCCTGGGGAGGGCACTGTGTCACTCATAAAGCTCTCCACAGGTGTCAACCCTGCCACTGTCACCAGGGCTCCCAGCCCGGGCACTCTGGGGACGAAAGACAATTGAAAGTGGAAAGCTCTCACAGGCGGTGCTCCTCCCAGCTAGATGCCGTCCGTCATCACTCTGCCTCGCTGGGCGCCGGTCTCGCCACGCTGGCTCCCTGCACTGCGGGCTCAGCCAAACCCAGAAGGAACCAGCACTGTGGGAAACACCATGCCAGACGCAGGCCAGGCCCTTTGCCCTTGCCCAGCAGGTGGCACGTGTAATGACCAGAATGCTTTACAGACGCAGACCGCGAGAGGCAGACAGATGAGGTGTGCTGGCCAAGCTGACACAGCTGGCAGGCAAAGGACTGGGATGAAAATCCAAGTTAGTCTGATTCCAACACCAGGCCTCTTCTCACACCAACAGCGAGTGCTCACTTCTTCCTCCAGCTCCTGGCATGTGGGAGCTTCCAGAAAAACCAACTTAAAGTCATCGTATCATTTTTGTTTCTCCACAACTCCGTTACTGGACTTCTTCATTTTGATTCGTTCTACTCAGTAGGCAACAAGACCAGAAAGTGATGCTCTCTCTCCTTCCCCAACCTCACAGCCCTCGCACGGCCCTCCATCCCCTGACCGCAGAACCTGTCGATGTGATGCAAAGGCCTCTCCAAAACCTGGCACCCCTCACCCCTCCGCCCTCATCTCCCTCCACCCCTAAACACCTCCATTTCCCTGCCTCCACTCAAATCACCCACCAACCCAAAAACGCCTCCCAGCTCCCCTCCTCTGGCAGCACCGTAGCCTTCTGCACACTCCTGGGCTCCAAGTGGACGTGTCTGTGCATCTGGGGGGCCCGTACTGGCCCTGCAGTCCTGAGGCTGAACATACCACCCGCCTGAAGCCACTCCGGCCCATTACCATGGCAGCCAGCCAAGATACGCTATTATGAATAATTCAGCCACGCATTAACTTAGGCTTTGTGATTGGAAGAACATTGACTTGCTGAGCCAAAACTAATATTGTAGCTCTGACCTTAGTTTCCATTAATGCCTTAGTGAAATAAGACACATTTAAGTTTCAGTCTGAGAAGAAATCTCTGAGTAATGATTGTACCCTGCACCCTTTAAGATATGAAGCCATCTGGAAAAACAAAAATTCCCAACTGTTTCAAAATGAGTTTTATATGTTAGTGTGGTATAATTAGAAATATATTGGGTATTTATTTATGGATCCTGGCACAGAGCTCCCAAAACCTTTGAAATTTCCTGAGTGACAGGAGTGTCTCTTGTTATTCATAATGGGACTCTTTTGATCCTATCGGGGTTTATGCAGATGAGGTGACTTATGGTGGGTCCCCAGGACAGCCTCAAGGTGGGGCTGGTCACCAGAAAGATCCAGTGATGGGCGGGGGGAACTTTCAGGCCTGCCCACCAACCTCTGGGAAGCAGAGGGGGGACTGAAGATTAAACTCTATAAAAACCCTGGAACGAGACTGATGAGCCTCTGAGTTGCTGAAGGCATCACGTGCCAGCAGGGTGGTGCACCCCAACTCCACAGGGTCAGAAGCTCCTGTGCCAAGGAACCTTCTGGACCTTGACCCTGGCACCTCTTCATCTGGCTGTTCTCCTGTGTTCTTTACAGTACCCTTAACAGTAAACTGGCAAGTGCAAGTCGAGTGTTTCCCGAGTTCTGTGAGCCATTGCCCAAATTATCAACCTTAGGAGGCAGTTGCAGGAACCCCCAACTTGTAGCCAATTCGGACCAGTGTGGGTAACCTGTGGGCCCAGTACTTGTGGTTGGCATCTGGAGTCCGGCAGTCTGAACCCTTAACCGGTGGGGTCTGACATTATTAACTCTGGGTAGTGTCAGAATTGAGTTGGATCACTGGAAACCCAGTTGGTACCCGCAGAGAACTGGACAGTTGTTTGGTGTGGAAAACACAATATGACACGTACATTCGGGGTCAGAGTTGTTGTTAGTAGAGAAACAATTTTCCCTTTAGTTAACCTTCATATTAAAAATTCCTTAAGTCCCTTATTTATTCTGAATATCAAATATGTATATATATATGTATATATATATCGGAAATATGTAAAGGAAAATAAAAATCTCAGGCTTCCCCCTAACTCCTCATACAAAAGGGAAGGTCAAGCCTAGAGGTTGAGTCATGCAACACCCCCTTCCCCATGAGCAGCTGCTACTAACATTACACATCAGCCAGATCTCAGATCCCCTGGGAAGGTAAAAGGCCTCAGGCATCTACAAGGACTGCCCCACAGATCATTCATAAGGAAATGTCTTGCTGGCCTCTCATAAACAAAGACATACAAATTGTAACTTTGGGTCTGCAGACAAAGTCTCGTTCCTAAAACTAAAGTGTTTGATTCCACATAATAATGTTGATTACAAGTTTATTTTCCTAGGTGTGGAACAGAAACAACACAAGATCACTAGTTCTTCCACCTCCCCAGAGACATGTGCATAACGGATGCCTCCTTCACTCCTTTTTCTAACCTTCACCTGATCTTACGTAAAATACAGATTTTGTAGGCCTCACAAGAATATAACCGTTTGTCTCACTGACCACCCCCTTCTTCCTTTTTTCTTTCTGTATGCCCTGTCTCCTCTAAAAACTGAGTTCCCAAATCCCACTTCAGAAAAACAGGCATAAACACATCTGTGGTTTGTGTTTTTCCCAGGCGCATCCTCAAACTTTGGCCTCAGTCACTTGTTTTGGATTGTCACATACATGTCGTTCAAATTGCATCAACACCGGCCGGGCGCGGTGGCTCACGCCTGTAATCCTAGCACTCTGGGAGGTCGAGGCGGGTGGATCGCTCAAGGTCAGGAGTTTGAGACCAGCCTGAGCAAGAGCGAGACCCCGTCTCTACTATAAATAGAAAGAAATTAATTGGCCAACTAAAAATTTATGTAAAAAATTAGCCGGGCATGGTGGCGCATGCCTGTAGTCCCAGCTACTCGGGAGGCTGAGGCAGGAGGATCGCTTGAGCCCAGGAGTTTGAGGTTGCTGTGAGCTAGGCTGACGCCACGGCACTCTAGCCTGGGAAAGAGAGTGAGACTGTGTCTAAAAAAAAAAAAAAAAAAAATTGTATCAACATCTACACTGAAATCAGAAGTGATAACAATGAGATTAGGCTCATAAGAATTTGGAAAGAATTAAATTAAGCCCTAAATTAAATTGTTTAAAGTTAATTTAAAAACC
>CAUYRT010086158.1:0-31423 GCA_963574885.1 Lepilemur ruficaudatus | reverse complement strand
CAGCCTAGCTCACAGCAACCTCAAACTCCTGGGCTCAAGTGATCCTCCTGCCTCAGCCTCCCGAGTAGCTGGGACTACAGGCATGCGCCACCATGCCCAGCTAATTTTTTCTATTTTTGGTAGAGACGGGGTCTTGCTCTTGCTCAGGCTGGTCTCAAACTCCTGAGCTCAAATGATCCACCCGCCTCGGCCTCCCAGAGTGCTAGGATTACAGACGTAAGCCACCGCGCCCGGCCAGAACCACCAATTCTTGACACCAAGGTGTAACTGTACTTGGTACAATTATTGATAGCAAGGAGCTTCTGGAGTGGCATTCCTGTATTTGTGGCCAGAGGCTTACCCACTCCTCACCTAAAGACCTGCTATTTGATAGAAACCTCAGACCTTTCAGTCTGGGGAGGAGGAAGCATCCTAATCAGTCCATGTTAATAGCAGTGCGAGGGAATTGAGGGAATGCAAGTATAAATAACAGAAGTCCACGTGGTACTGGCTGCAGAGTTAGAGATGAATTCAGAATTAGGGGAAGTTTGTTTTCTCCCTATTTATGAGCATCAAGCTTCTGTGTCCACCCACCTCCTCAATACCATTCCTTCCCCACTCTACTCCAGGTGGTGTGTATGTGGAAAAATTGGATACATCCCAGAAAGTGCCTCCTGACTGTTTAAGCCATTCTCATTTCGTCGTAAAGGTCAGGATCCCAGCTTCCCCACACATGCCTAGGCATCGGACCAGAATCACAAATGGGAATAGTTAAGCCTCCAAGGCAGTGACTATCACTAGAAGAGGAACTGCCCTCTCCCATCTCGCTGCCAGGCTTACTTTATTCAGGGCCCTGAGGTCTGGGGACAGGCTGCAGAAAGAGGCTCCAGTCTGTGATGTGCGTAAAAGAATGTAATCCACAGGCAGCTGTAAACCAGAGCCTGTTCAGGGGCACGGTGTCTCCACACGCACCTGCCTTATGTGCTACAAGCATCACGGCCAGGCCCTGGGGCAGCAGGTGTGAGCTGGAAACACAGGAAAGGAAAGAGCAAACAGACTGCATGACAGCAGCCCAGCCAGAGATCCCCTCCACCTCACACATTCCTGCAGCAGTTGGAGGAGTTAAGTAATTTTATCCCTAAATGACCACCATAGTGTCTCTATTTCTCCATCCTCCGTGGACTGGGAAGCTTTCCTGATGGTTAAGAGCATGCAACTGAGCGAGACTTCGTGATTCAAATCCTAGTTCCACAATTTACTAGTTTGTGCTCTTGGGAAAGTCATTTAATATCTTTGAGCCTCTGTTTCCTCATTTGTAAAATGGGAATAATAATAGTTGTAATAATTGAAGAAATACATGATGTGATTAAAATGGTGGCTGGCACAGAGTAAACTTGCAATAAATATTAGAAGTAGCAGTAGTATTGACTTTCACCTATAGGAGCACAGGCACCATGGCATTAGAAAGACCTGCATGTACATTCCACCTGTGCCCCATTAACTGGATGACCTCGATGGTATCTCTCAACTTCTCCAAGCCCTGTATTTATATCTGTAAAATGAGGGTAATAATAATAGTAACCAACATGTAGGGTATTTGTGAGATTTCAAAAACAAAAAATATGTAAATTGCTTAGCACATTGTAGACATTCAATAAATAATATTTTCTTGCTGTTATAATAATGTTGATATTATTATTATTATCAGATTTTTAAAAAATAAATGAGAAGTTCCTGGATTCCTAAAGGCTGTGCTTTCTGGCCTTTTTTCACTTCACACACTCAGAAAATAATATATAACCAAAATGCCCAGTAAAGCAAGACTGCTAGTGATTGGCCTGCAGGCTCTGGCCTCCTCCCAGCTGGGCCAAGGAGACCATCACACCTGTAAACCATGTGAGGCCCAAGTGACACAGTGGTGGGAAGCTCTGCTCCAAGGGTAAAGATTTAAAGCAGTGGTTCTAAAACTTGAGCATGCATCAGAATCACCTGCAAGGCTTGTTAAGCCACACGTTGCCGGGCCCCATCCCAAGAGTTCAGTAAGTCTGAGGTAGGGCTCAAGAATTTACAGTTCTAAGAAATTCCCAGGTGATGCTGATGGCCTGGGAACCACACTTTGAGAAATACTGATTTAAAATATTTCCTGCCAGTTTAATTCTGACATTTTAGAATTGGTTGGATTAGAAGAAGTTACATTCTCTACTCTTTTGTTATCTGAAACACTATTTGACATCTCCCTCACCAAAGGCCAGCACCCCTAGTGAGTATCTTATGTTTAATAGAAAAAGCTCTGTTATCTTGATTATGTTATGAATACATATACTGCTTCAAAAGCACATTAACTCTTAGGGAATTTAGTTTTAGACATAACTACTCACCCCCATTCTAGAGAGTCACTTTTCAGCTGGTCCCTGTGTCACATAGCTCCAGGATAGCCTAATGGTGAGGGACGCAGGTGCTGGAGCCAGACAGCCCTGGATTCAAATACCAGTTCCTTTAACCTACTGGCTTCTGACCTTGATCACATTATTTAACTTCTCTAAGCCTCAATTTCCTCATCTGTAAAATGGAAATAATTATAGCACCTATCTGATAGAGTTGTTTGAAGAATTTAATGAGATAATATATAAAATACCTGTCACATGACCCTCAAAAAATTACCTATTTTTAAAAATCATAATTTAGTTGAATGGGGAGTGATGTTTCATTCCTATATTCAGTCTTCAAGTGCTTACTGAGCATCTGGTACCTGCCAGACCTCCTGCCATGTCCTGAGGATACAGCCTTATGCTTTCTTTCTGCCTCTCCCCCACAACATCTTTCTGCACAGATATCCACCTCTATCACTGTTACACCACAAGGTCTTTCCCCAAAACAGATCTTTTCCTTCCCCATTCTTTCACTTACCAAATATTTATTGAATGCCTGGTATGTGTCAGCATTGTGCTTTGTGGAGGGCTATGACAGTGACCAGAATAGGTGTTGTCCCAGCCCTGGAGGAACTTACAAATGGATAGAGCAGCAGACATTAAATAAATGAAGTGCTATAGGAATATATAAACAGGAGAACCTATCTAATCTGGGGGATCATGGATAACCTTCCATGAGAAAGAGATATTGAATCTGGGACCTGAAAGATTAGTAAGAGAAGAACTTGCCCTGTGAGATATCAAGACCAAGATATAAGGCCGTAACTGGGCATGATGGCTTATGCCTATAATCCCAGTGACTCAGGAGGCTGAGGCAGGAGGATTGCTTGACTGTTGGAGCTTGAGGCCAGCCTGGACAACACAGCAAGACCCCATCTCTAAAAAAATTTTTTTTAATTAGCTAGGCATGGTTGCATTTGCCTGTGGTGCCAGCTACTTGGGAAGCAGAGGAGGGAGGATCTCTTGAGCCTAGGAGTTAAGGCTGCAGTGAGCTATAATCACACCACTGTGTTCTAGCCTGAGCAGCAGAGTGAGACCCTATTTCTAATATATATATATATGTATTTATAAAGCCATTATAATTAAGATAGTATGGTACTAGAGTAAGGATTAGACAAATGGATCATACTAGACAGAACATACTTGCGCAGTTATAACAACTTGATATAAAAAATGATAGTACTGCAGACCAGTTTGGAAAAGGGGTGATTCAGTAAGTGGTGGGGGAGTAAATGGTTATACACATAAGAAAAAAATAAAATTAGATCCCTACTTCATACCATAATTAGAAGTCAGTTTCACATAGATTACAGACCTAAATGTGAAATGCCAAATTATAATGCTCTTAAAAGAGAATAGAGGAAAATATTCTTATGGCCACCAGGTAGCAAAAGAATTCTTAAATAAAATTTTAAAAGCCCAAGCCCAGTAGATGAGACTGATGCAATTGACTGCAAACAAAATTGCATTCATCCATGCAGTCAGTGTTCGTTTTCCAGGTGCTGAGGATAGAGCAATGAACAAAAAGTCCTTCCCTCACAGAGCTGACATTCAGGAGAGAAGAGAAATACCAGCTAGGAAGCAAGAATTCCCTGATAGCAAGTGAACCCTGGCCACAGCAGTGAAACTGCTGAACCCTAACCACTAGACTACCAAGGAATTAAGAATTAAAGTGTTCTTTTCAACAATAGAAACCATAAACAAAGTTGAAAGACAAACCAGAGAATGGAAGAGGATTTTTTTTTTTTGAGACAGAGTCTCACTCTCTTGCCTGGGTTAGAGTGAGTGCCGTGGCGTCAGCCTAGCTCACAGCAACCTCAAACTCCTGGGCTCAAGTGATCCTCCTGCCTCAGCCTCCCGAGTAGCTGGGACTACAGGCATGCGCCACCATGCCCGGCTAATTTTTTCTATATATTTTTTAGTTGGCCAATTCATTTCTTTCTATTTTTAGTAGAGATGGGGGTCTCGCTCTTGCTCAGGCTGGTCTCGAACTCCTGACCTTGAGCGATCCTCCCGCCTCGGCCTCCCAGAGTGCTAGGATTACAAGTGTGAGCCACCGCGCCCGGCCAGCAGACTTGGTTTTTAGTCTGGACTGACTCTAACCCTTTGTTTGGGATAATGTGTCACATCTCTCCTATGTGTGGTGTGGATTATTGCAGAGGGCAAATGAAATCAGTGAGAGTGCTTTGAATACTCTAAAATGTTATGCAAAATATTAGATAGTATTTTAAAGCTTCAAGAAATTCTCCTCATTTGCCTAATATATGCACCTATCTACTGAAGGTATTATATGACTTAAGGTTATATGGTTCCAAGCAACAAAAACTAAGAGAAAAATTAATTTAAAAGATATTGGATAGCTCACAGAATCCATAGAAAAGCTACAGCGTCAGACTTGAAAAGAGGGTCTAGGCAGCTGAAACTGTTTGGCAGTCTCATCGGCACCCTAGCTCAAATGAATAGGCCCTAACAATTTTTTCCATCCTTATATTACTACACTCAAGATTGGAGATCAAAATCCAAGATTCCACCAGTCTTGCTGGGGTAAATTTGCTAAGGGGAGGGCAGAGGTCCTTGGCTGCCAGTCATCTAATTCCCTTTGGGGAAATGCTGATCCTCTGTTGTAGGCATTAGAGTCCTACTGTGTCTCCATAGCTCGCTGAGGGATTATAATCCCCATTATGCAGATTTTTAAAAAATGAGGACTTTTTAACTTACCCAAATTCTTACAACTAACAGGTGGCAAAGTTTAGATTTGAAAATAAGCAGTCTGAATCTAAGCTTATATTCCTTACCATGTGATAATTATAGCCAATTAGGTAAAAATCTGGTGAATTCTTTGGATTAAGTTTGTTTTCCTGTTTTTCCTTTAAAAATAAGTTGATTATAGAAATCAGGTTTTTTTATCAGCATTTATGTGGTAACTGCCACTACAGAAGATCTATGGTTTATGTTTTAATTGTTCACTTTTGAAGTTACGCCTTTTCTTTGTATAATTTATTATATCTCAGTCATTTATCTTATGCAGCATTCAGAACATTCCACAAGATAGTATAACGAAGGTAATTGCAGGAAAATGATTAATGTGCGTTGGAAAAGAAGTATATTAGCTATTTAATCAGAATCAGTGGTTCATTTCATAGAACAAGACCATCCTCAGACTCAGTCTGCTTCTTGGGTTGATCAATTGTATTGTGATGATAACTGCAACCTTTGCAACCATACTGAAATATTGTGACAAGGGAGTATCCATAAACATTACATCCTTTAGTAATCCAGCTTTAAGCCCTTGACTTGCCTGTTTGGAATTGATCTTTCAAATCTAGAAAAAAGCATCACAATAAAAGATGAGAGGAGGAATTATTAATCTTTGAAGGTGTTGGGGAAAATGAGTTTCAAGATAGTTATTGTGTTTTGGAAAGAGAAACAGAATCGAAATGTGACACCTCTTGATTACCTTTTACATGGAGAAATACCAATGCTACAAAACCATTTTAAAATCACCTCTTGTTGGTTTTGGAATGTTTGCTGCTGCCATCTGATTGAGTTTGTGCCTGACAGTGTAATGACTTCCAGTCATGTTTCTTGGAATTTCATAGATGTGAGTCTTCCAGAGATTGGTGATGGGACCGGTTTCTTTTTATCCTCTGTTCTCGGTGATTTGATGGATACAAATTCATCTACTGCCTTGAGATGGAATTGATTTGTAGATGGTTCTTGTTATGTGAGGATAGCTGGTTCTGGAGGAAGACCACTGCAAGTGAAATCACTTTAAAAAGAGGAATGAAATTCCATACTAAGTGGGAGAGGGGGACAGTTTGATAGGACTTTATCTTGGTAAAATGAAAATTTTGTTATTAGTTTGATTTATCTGATATATAACAATTCAGTTTATAATTTTAATTAATAATTTGAACCTCAAAAAGAGTGAATCAAATGCTGAGTCTGGTTTTTTTTGGGGGGACGTCATACATTTTATGACAAAATTATATGATGAAACAATAGGGTACTGTTTATTCCATGGTGGATTTCAAAGGGATTTTTAAAAGATTTTTTGTAAGAATATTCAAATGTTTCATCGATTTTTTTAAAGAGGCTCCTTTGCTATAAAAACTTTTCTCTTCTGAAGCACCCATCTCGTTGTTCTTGTTAATTTTCTTTTCTTCCACTGTGAATGGGTCTAGCTTTGTTAGATCTTCCTCTGCTGGTGCATTGTATGTAAGTGGAGAAGTTTCAAGACCTCCTGTCATCTTTAATCTTTTCCAAGATTGGAGCTTCTCTCTGCAGTCAGTTTGTGTTTTTCTAATATTGACATGCAATATTTAGTTGACAAGATGAATGAGAAAAACCATGGTGTTAAGCAGGGAGAACTGAAAATGGAGTTTAATTTTATAAGTGGTCAGTTAATTACTGAACAATTTCGTATTATTAATACAATGAGGCCAACTTGCTAAAGATTTACACCAGAAGAAAAGGTTCAGCATCTTGCCTAGCATGTTATAGAGATGTTGAAAAGTGGATTTAAGTATTCGTCTAGGTAAAGTATAGTGTTGTGTGAGTTGCTTAACTACAGGATACATTCTGAGAAATGTGTCATTGGGTGATTTTGTCATTGTGTTAATGTTATAGAATGTCCTTACACAAATCTAGATGCTATAGCCTACTATACTAGGCTATATGACAGAGCATATTGCTTTAGACTGTAAACTTGTACACCATGTTACTATACTGACACTATATTGAATACTATAGGCAATTGTAACGCAATGTAAGTATTTGTGTATCTAAACATATCTAAACATAGAGAAGTTACAGTAAAAATAAGATATAATATGTGTATTATGTATAATTGTATAATATATATGATGTCATATGTAATATATACATATATAATAATTTATATATAATATAGTATTATATATAGTATATAGTATATACAGTATATTGTATATAATATAGTCTATTATATCATATTTTTACTGTACCTTCTCTATGTTTAGATATGTTTAGATACACAAATACTTACTATTCTGTTACAATTGCCTATAGTATTTAGTACAGTACAGTAACATGCTGTACAAGTGTGTAGCCTAAGAGCAATAGGCTATACTCTACAGCCTAGCTGCATAGTAGGCTATACCGTCTAGGTTTGTGTAAGTACACTCTGATGTTCGCACAAGGACGAAATCATCTCAGAACAGATTCCTGTTAAGCAATGTATGACTGTACATGGTTGTTCAATAATTAAATATGTATTTGCTAAAGAATAGACATCTAGATAAACATTAGCATCGATTTTCAAAATGAAGATAAAATACTAACCAGGTAAGTAACATTATGCAGATTTAAGTGAATAATCAGTGATGATGAGATATGGAGTGGACATAACCATGTCTGTGTAGCATGTAATAAACACCTCTTCTGCCTGGACACTGGGATGCAGCTGGGACTAGCTCAGCAGAGACCTGTGCTCACCTTTTCCCTGTGTTAGCAGGGTTGCTGTGCTGTGCACCTGAGCGCCTGGGTTCAAGTACTCAAAGCCTTTAGAAGCAGTGATGCTTAAAGTGTTGACAGAATGCCACATGCATCCAGATCTACTGTAACGGTTCCAGACCCTAGCCCAGATTTACCCTGTTTCAATCTCTGAGGGTAGTGCCAGGGCACCTGGAAGTTTAACAAGCCCATCAGGTGTGTTTTCCACACTCTAAAATTTGAGAACCATTGTCCTAGAGGCTTTGCTCTTTTCTGATGATCTGCCTGGCTTGTTTTATTGCTTGCACATTTTTGATTTTCAGGTCTGCTTGTCTGACATTCTCCTTTTTGTAGACCTTAGTGTTCTTAACGCTTACCTAGCCATCTGATGCTCATAGCTGTACCTTATTTCAATTTTTGCTATGAATTTTGGAGCTTGCCTTCTTTATCCTTAACCCCAGACTGTCTCCTAGCATTTTTAGGGAAATAAAAAAATGCTCATAATTTTCAAAATGTTATAATGAAGTATCATTACTTCAAAGGTAAAGCCATGAGATTTTTTTTTTTTTTATGTCAGAGAAAGGTGTGCTTTATCATGTAGGTAAAGGGAAAAATATATACAACATTATTTAAAACAGACATTTTAAAGTTCTACTTGCAGGTGGACCAGATTTGAAGTGGGAAGCAAGTCATGGCTTCACGGAAGACTGTATCTACACTTAGCCAAATTTTCTTCAGCATTTATAATGTCATATATATCTGTGGTTAAACAATTCTTAATAATTTTCAGCTACAATTGTCCTAGAGATAATGCACAGACTAAATCATGGGAAATCAAAGGTATAGCATTCTTTATAGTCTAAATTATAAATGCAGTATAAAGGAAAACACTGTAAGCTGTTCTGTTGAGAATTTTTAGACAAATCTGCACATTTTGACACAGAGTCCTTCAGTATATGAATAATTCCTAGGTAATTACTTACTTACTCATGGAAGATACTTCATGTCATGATTGCAAATTACTGTAGAAGTTGGTAAAAGGTGATACTGCACTAATTCTTGGAGCCTGCTGTAAATGTTAAGGACACATCACCTCAGTGATGGAAATGTCTCATTCAGATTCAGTAAAATAAAGCTGAGTGTTCTGTGTATATTGTGAGATATACTTAGCAGCATGACCATGAATTCTAGACACTACTGATGGTTGGGCTGGGTGTTGTTCCCTATAAATTTCATTAATAGTTGATGAATCAAAAGAAGTGTTGACCTCAAAGAGGTCAATTAATCTTATTCTGTTTTTTGACCAGGAGAGAGTAGCTAATGGGGACTTACGATAATGCCTTAGTTGTAATAGATCTGTATATTAGCAAGGGGCTTAAGAGTTTCTTATGATATCAATCTGGATTATATGATTCAGAAAGTCAAACTACTCAAGTACAGGGTGGAGGAAAATGACTGAAGGATTTGGCTGACTAGAGGAGCACTTTCGATCAGTTGTAAGATAAGGTTGCCATTATAGTTAGCTCAATTTCATATAAATACTCCTTGCATTTATTAATAAAGATAATTGCCAACAAGTCAGGAAATACACTGTTAAGATTTTTGTCATACAGGAATGAATTTACTGATAACTGTATATATTAATTTGAGGTACTTGGAAGATTTATTTAACATGCATAGTAGGATAATATCTTGAGTAACTCTTTCATAGTGGAATAGCTTATCATCCTGGGTTGGCTTACATGGGTCACCATAAGAAATAGCCTAAGAGGAAGGTATCCTATACCTTTTGTGAAGTTGGCTATTAATTAAAACCACTTTTCATAACGTTATGTAGATCCCCTGTACAAGAATCAACGTTTCCTTTTTGACATTTTAATTCTAACTTTATCCCAAGATAGAGATAGTATTCTTTACAAATAAGTAATAAGAAATTGTTGCCGCTGGAATTGGGATTTATATTCATATTTCATGGCAGTCTTTGTATAATGAACTTATGACAAACTTAGGAAATTCTGTAAATTTTTGCCAAATCTCCGGTTTTATATCCACCTTCAAGATGAAAAGAAATAAAAAAAGGAAAATGGCTAACATTTAAACTGTATTTGTAATATAAATAAGCAAGTTAACATCATAAAGCTCTGTTAATTAACTTTTCATTTTGGCAATTTCTTATTGCAGGGATGAGTTGCCATTTTAACTTAAAATTTTTATAATTGACTGGAAAAACAGTATCAGTGATTATTATGGAAATATGAAATTGATGTTTTGAATTTACAAAACTAAATATTAAAAATAGAAACATTAAGTTAAACAAAAATCAGACATTTACCCCTAGATTTAAAGAAATCAGATATATTTGAAGCTGAAATTTTCTTGCAGAGAACACATAGATCTCTACTGAAAATATCCTTTTTTTTTGGTCCAACTCAATGCATTAGTTATGGTAGGTTAGGTTGTAGAAACAAATAGACTACAGCATTTAGATAGGCTCAAAATAGACATGTATATGCAGCTCACACAACAGTTGGATGTTTGTGTTTTGCTCAATGGGCAGCTTCCTTTGTTGGTGAATCAGAGCCTTGACTCTTTCCGTCCTGTGGCTCCTCCCCACTTCAAATGGTTAGTGCTTGTGTTAAGAATCACTTTTTTTTACTATTCATGTAGTCTTGGTGGGCACTCCATAAAAACTTATTTAATGAATGCGTATGCCTATACCAACTTTTAGTAAATAGGGCAAAAGGCTCTATGGAAGGTTGCTCCCTTTAAATATTTTTTTCTCATTTAATTTTTTTTCTCTTCTTCTCCATCCTGGGGGTGGATATATAAATTGAGACCTGCAAAACATTTAAACAATCTCATATCCTTTATTAGTATCCCTGAACCCCTTTCCCATGCTGGGGAAAAGAGAAAAAAGAAAGGAAAATTATGAACATTAAAATTATGAATTAAATTGAAATGATCTCTTTTCAAAATAATACAGGTAACGTGACCATGTATGTGTGTGTTTACATATGTACATAAAACACTGGAAAGGAGATGCAGAGTCTTTTGCTGTGGGTTCTGTCTCTGAGACTGACCAGGAGGAAACTGGAAGGGGAAGGAGACCTACATTCAGTATATAACTATCTGTACAGTTTGAACTTGATCTTGTACTTACGTTGCTTCTTAAAATAAAAACAAGAATATGTTTATGGAGAAAAGTAATTACACCTGAAAGTTTCAACCCAGTAATCAGACATATTTGCCTTTCTCCTGACTTTAGGGGTCAAACATCACCGACACCTGCACTGAAATGCTGATGTGTGGAGTCTTACTGAAAATTTCTTCTGGAAATATTCAAGAACGGGTGTTTTTTCTTTTTGATAATCTTTTGGTGTACTGCAAAAGAAAACACAGGTAAGGTCATGAACAGGGCGCACTTCGGAAATGGTTTATCCAACGCACCTGTTCCTCTGCATTTCCCAGAACTCGTCATCCATCGGTCAACTTCTTCGGGTACTCGCAGCCTGTTCTCTGGTTGTTCTCCACACCTTCTTGTAAAGCCTAACCGGAATGTCACTGTCATCTGTCACGCTACCTCCCCAGAGGCAGGACCTCAAGGCGAGGTACTGTTTGTCCCCGTGCCATGCCTCAGGCCCTGCAGGAGGCTGATGGGTCTTCCCTGCTTCCTCGTCCTGCTCCCCGCCATCCACCCTCTTCTCTCAAGAATCCCAGCACATGTGAAGTTCATGCCATGAGTCCTTCCTATCACTACCTTCCCCTGTTGACTCCCTTTTATAGAGAACTTAATGTCTCCCTGCCACACATGCATTCAATAACTGCTCTAGTTCCTGAATCATTTTCTTTCTACCATTTTTGGGGTATTCAAAACTCACATGGATGATCTAGCCGGGATTTTGGACCTGGAAGCCCGCAGTCTCTTTACCTGCAACGATCTTTTCCTTCGTTACACCTGAGCCACCTGCCACGTGGTCACACCTTTACCTTATTCACACCAATAGTTACAAAATTGAAATCTCAATTTTAAGCATCCTGCTCTGAATGTCATCCCCCGTCCTCCTATCCCTCCTCCAAAAAAATAGCTTAAGTATTCGCACTTAAGCTAGTCCTTGGCCATTGACCCTAACGCTTTGGCTCCAAACATTGTCTATTATCACTTTTCTTAAAGTCCCTCCTGTGTCACACTCTGTCCCATCTCTCTGCTCTCCTTCACAGCAGACTTTCCTGCAAGAGTTTCGTGCTGTCACTTTCTCCACCTTCTCACTTCTTGTGCTGTCCTCAGCCACACTGGATGAGGCTTTAGTCCAGTCTGCTCCACTGAGCTGCATGTCAGAGTCACCAGGGACCTCCCTATTTCCTAATCCAGTGGTCACTTTTCTGCTCTCTAAGGTTTTACCTGTTTTGTTAGCAATATTTAGCTTAGTTGAGCAATTCTTTCTTCTCAAAACACTGTCTTCTCTTAAGAAGTGTGACAACCCACTGTCTTGGCCGAGTGTGGGACTGCTGTGGGCTCTGCTTCTGACTCCTTCTTCTTCTTCATACTTGACTCTTCCTGGGTAATTTTATCCAGTCATATAACTTCCTGTCTCACGCCTATGTCAGTTTCTCTCAAATCTCTATGCTTAGCCCAGAATTCCAGAGTCCCATGCCCTGCCTGTTGGATAGCTCCATTGTGGTGGCTCCATTCTCTGCCGTAACCTGGAAGAAATGGGATTCTTGATGTCCTTTCCTGAAGCTGCTGCTCTCCTTGCTTTCCCCATCTGTTGGTTTCCTCAGTGCTGAAAAGTAGGAGTTAGCCTTGGTTCCTCTCTTTCCTTCAACTCCCCACATCCAATCTATTAGAAAATCTTCTTGCATCTGCTTTTAAAACATATAAAAATCTCTCCACATTCTCTGTCTCCATCACTGCCCTTGGGTGACAGCAGTTGTCTCCTCACTGGCCCCACTGTATCCTCTCTCATTGCTCCACGACTTATGCTCTACACAGAAACCAGAGCATCTTTATGATGACACAAATCAGATCATGTCGTCACCTTGCTCAGAGCCCTCATTGGCTTCCTAGAATGAAAGGCACACTCCTTACCCTGGTTTGCAAATTTCCGCATGGTCCGTCCCCACCCCCTGCCACTTCCAACCTCATCACATCCCACTTCTCGCAACACCGCACCCCCTGCCTGCCTTAGCTTTCTTATTCTCCTGTCCTTGGTTATGCCACGTGTGTTCCCTTCATAGGGCCTTTGCACCAGCTGTTTTCCCTTCCCAGTGGTCCTTTCCTTTGGGTTTTTAATGGCCAGATTATTTGTGTCTTTTAGATCATACTTAAATACCCCTTTATCAGCAATGGCTTCCCTGACGACCCCATCTAATGCAGCCTCCCAGTCACTCTTTATCAGTATCTGGAAAGCTCTTGTCACCTGCTCATTCTGCCTTCATTATTTATTTGCTTGTTTCCTGCCATCTCAGCTGGATTAGACAGCAAGGTCCACGAAAATCTTATTTCTCATTCGCTGCTATTTTCCTGGAGACTGGAGCAGACCTGTCGTGAAAAAGACACTCAAGAAATACAGAATGAATGAAACCCAAACTAGTCTCCTGTAGCTTGGCCATCATTAGTTTGAATACTTTTATGTATTAACATCATTGTGGTGTTATTTGTTTTAAAGCATGGATATAATTTTTTCTTCAGAATGTTCTTATTTTATAGGGTATTTTCTCGAACTCTTGGAAGAAATTTTTTTTGCGTGTTGATTAAGCAAAATAGTAGAGTGACATTTAACTGAGAAGTTTCCTGAGCCTTTAGGTGCCTCTTCCTATTTGTATCTAGGACACTTTAGTTTCAGTGAAATGGTACTACTAGAATTCATTCAATTTAAAGGTAAAGCGGGTGGTTGAAAATGCAGAATTTTCAGTGACTGTTTATTCCAGATTCAGAAATTAGAAAACTATAGTCAGACATTTTCTGGTAGAGTGAAAATGAGACACAAAACTTTAAGGGGGCATCATTGTTCATCTCTTAGGATGGGTTTTCCTAAGTCAGTTAGCAAGATGCCCGGAGCAAGGTAGCAAAATTTGGCAGCTATGTTGATCATACATGGTAATTCTGCCATGTGGATTGTAGTATTAGCATTCTCTAGTAGGAGGTATTAATTCAAAAATGCAGTGACACAAACATAGGACTGCAACTTGTACCTTCATGAAAGGGAACAGGTTAGGATTACAGCCAAATGATAGTTAAATTGTTGATCTCTGTATCTTAATAAGCTTTTTAAAATTTTTTTTTTATCATTTGTGAAAATGAACCTGTTTATTTCTTTCACTATGCTCTTCTAACTTCTTTGAGTTCCATAGCAAGATTGGGATAAACGGAAATATGACTTAGGAAGATGTAGGAGAGGCTGCTAATTTTACTTGCATACTAACTCATTAAAAAGTTGTACTGTGAATCAAGGTGTTTTGGTGCAATTACTAAAGGCATCTGCTGGAGAATGAAATCTTCCATTACCGTTGATCTCATCCTGTGTTAATAAATGCCTGCCATCAAGTGCAAAGCTTTTGCAAAATTAACCTTAGTGGATAAATTCTATTACATGATCTTATGGTTGTGATTGTTTAATAAGTTAAACAAAAGGAAAAGTTTTACAAAATTAAAATAGTGCGGTTTAGCAAATATCCTTAATAAATGTACAATGTGGATCAAATATATAGTGGTTAGAAATGGAAATAACTAAATAGATCAACATGTTCTCTCCCTTCTGGGCTTGGTGAAACTGTGAATAAACCATCTGTTCCCTTCCTTTAGAATACTGTATCTCTTTTATGAACTTCACCTTAGCATATACTTTCTAAGAGCTAGAGATCCTTCACAAAGTGTGAGTAAACTGAACCTCTTCCAAACTTCCATAATGTTGTGATTACAAGAACCAGAGACCTAACGCATTTATTTTAATTCTAGATTTACATTCCGTAAAGAGCAGTGTACCAGAGTAGGCATCCCAGCTCTGTATGTTTCTAATACTATTAATCTTAAAAGAAACTAGTTTTTAAAATATAATTTATGATATAGCATTTGATGCTTATGATATGATATTACATAGTTTGGCTTGTTTATGAGCTTCAAAAGATAGTATCATACTGTATTTAGTTTTTTGCAATTTATATTTTGCATTTAATATTGTTTCTAAAATATATATCCATTTTGTGTGTAGCAATAATTTATTCACTTACCTGCTGCATAATATTCCATTGGTTTAATATATCACAAATTTAATCACAGTTTAATTATTCATTCTCTTATCAATGGACTTTAGGGTTGTTTCTATTTTTCCAGCTATTGTAAACATTCTTGTGTATGTATCCTGGTGACCACTAAAGCACATACTTAGGAATGAAATCATGGAATCAAGATATGCAAATATGCAGTATTACAGAGCATAATTATTTTCAAACCATAGGCTTTTCAATCTTTAAACAGTAGAGCCATTTTCTGAAAGGATCAAAAATCTCTCTATTTGAGCTAAATGTGATGGAATCAGTAAGACACTTAATGAAATTTCATACTATTAATTCAGTATTGCCTAAGAGAAATATATAAAGCCTATACAGTGTTCGTAGCAGGATCACAAAAAAATTAATACTTTGAAAACAGAACTTAATGATGGATTCTTATATATATACATGATTATTTTGCCTGTGACTAAAACTGTTACTCAGTATATTAAGCCTTTTACATATAATTGATTTTAAGTGTAATATACCAACCTACAAGAAATTCTTTTTGTCAAGACACCAGGATACTGTTTTCTAGCTGGAAGAGTTTGTGGTTACTTTTATATTGCTCTGCTCTGCATTCTTCTTTATATTTGACCTCCTATGATGCCAACTTTCATAGCTGCCTGGGCTGAATTCCTAATTTATAGCATTGATTTATGCTCATTAACAAAGAATATTTAGAGGTTACTTTCAAAATGAACATGAGGAGTACAGGGGTGGTGAAGATTTAGGGCTGACAAAGCTTCCAGTCAGACTAAATTAATCGATTTAATTAGTTTTCTTTAGAAGCGAGGAAGGACTACTACATTTTGATGAAGGTGTAGGACAGTTAAGCCAGGAACATGCAATCTTTTCTAAGGAAGGAGCCCAGGAAGTGTGGTAGTATCTGCAGACACCTCCCTGAACCCATCCCATCCCTGCCAGGGCAGGTGTCTAACTGCAAGGGAGAGGAGGAGGGAGCATTGCAGTTACTGTAGTCACATCTTAACTTGTGCTGGCTGCGGCTGTATAACACGACAAATTAATAATTATTTCAGTCTATTAAATTGTTAGCCAGACTTTTAGTCAGTGAGTCAATTTAAATAATTCAGGTTAATGGAAATCTCTTGAGTGATTAGATATTTTTTGATTTCCTTGAATCATTTCTTGAATCTTTCCTGTTTAATTTAATAAAAGAAAAACATTTAAAAAACATCTTCCCTGGATGCTTAGTGATTCAAATGCCTAATTCATTGTTATAAATGTTCATCTGTAAACCTGGATTTTTTTACTTTGTGTTACATATTTTTTAAGATTAAAAGTGGGCACTAGACTTACTATATTCAGAGTTTTGAAATGTTCTGGACTACTTTAAAAATAAATAAGGCCTTAAGGAAGGATTATAAAAGTCTTAAGAGACTTGTTCAACAAGTACGCAGTGATCATACCATAAAAACAATAATATAGGAAAAGTATTTTTACAGCTGGAGATCACTTAGCTTAAGAATCTCCAGCACAGCCAGTTCTTTGAAGAGGGATCGTAAGTATTAACTGAATCTTTACTGGGGCTTGAAAAAAATGGGAATTACCAGCTAGTGACTGAAAAATGAGTAATGGAGGTGAAAGAAACAAATGAAAATTTCAGATAATCAGCCTTCAGTGTCTGTCAGAGTCTGATTAGGCGCCACAGATGTCCTATATTTATTAAAAGCACATACTGTCCCACCTGTGGGCAAACCTTAGCTCGAAACTTCAATTTATTAAAAAATTAGTCCATAAGTCACATCTCTAAAAGCAACCAGTGCTGTTACGAAGTATAAAACACTGAGAGCCGAACATTTGATGTTGTTGATTGAATTGGTATCATTTTTGAAAGAATTGCTTAAAATGTGTTGTTTTGCATTAAGTTTAATAACAAAGTCTTTGTGATTTCATTCCATCCTAAGACGGTTGAAGAACAGCAAGGCATCTACAGACGGACATCGGTACCTTTTTC
The DNA here is from genome assembly GCA_963574885.1 of Lepilemur ruficaudatus. Lineage (NCBI taxonomy): Eukaryota > Metazoa > Chordata > Mammalia > Primates > Lepilemuridae > Lepilemur > Lepilemur ruficaudatus. The sequence continues at coordinate 14,296 of CAUYRT010086158.1, read as the reverse complement.
GTGGCCGGATCAATACTGAGGTGATGGAAGTGGAGAATGTGGATGATGGCACCGGTACGTGAGTAGTGGCTGTTAAGTGGAACGCCGACAGTAAACTCCCTCGCGTGAATAATTCATTTGCGGTGCATTAGAGCTTAGGAACACTGTGTTAAGTAGAGCAGTCAGGTAGAGCGAAGAGAAAGGTGGGATAAGGGAGTGGAAGACTATTGTAAAAGTGGGAAATTCTGTTTGACAAACACGCTGGCATCAGACAGATAGAGAGAAATTGTTGAAGAATGCCCTATCTGAAAATGTCCGTTCCATTTTACTCATAGGACATTCACAGTTCTTGGAACAGAGAGTATGTATACGGACAAAATTTAATGAATGAATTGATTTTCTTTAAGTTACGCTATGTTTCACAAGTATATGTGTGACATTTTGTTACTATAATACATTCACTATAGAATATAGCAAACTCTAGATTTGTTTTAGGGATACGGCTGTCACTAACATAGGTAGGTTGTCAATTTGCTTGTAGAGGAAAGTTGTGAATGGAGGTAGTTTGTGTAATTTTAAGTGCTCATTTTCAATACCTTGTTACTCGGAGGTAGTAAATTTTTACTCTGTAGGTTTGGAGGTATGGACTTTTATAAGCAAATTCATAAAATCATGATTAGTCACAAACATTAAGTAAAATGAAGTTAAAATAAATTTTATTTTCTATTTGGAAAAAAAAATAGTTGTCTATAAAATGAATGCTTAGTAAATTGAATCACATTCCCCCCCCCCCCATAATTTTAATTGGAATTTCAAAGTTATGCTTCCGGGGGGAAAAGACAAGATGAAGTAAAATATATTAATTGTTGCTAAGTGACTTTTATTTCCACCTAGAGAAATGTCTTTATAATATTCAATACAAACATGGGGTTCAGGCACTAATTAGCTCCCCCCACCTCCCACATACCTTCCTTGTCATTACCGGCTCCCAGAGGGGAGAAGAATGTTTATAATTTGTCAGGGGCATAGATTTTCAAATGCTCACTTGTAGGCGGTTTCTCTATATCATTTTTTATCATCTTAACAAACTGTCAAGTACTTAAAATAGTGCACCGTGATTGCTGCAGCTAAGGGGGAAGGGCATGCAGCAAGCAGAACTCTGGGTGGTGCCTGAGACTGGGCAGTCACCTCCGGAGCCACGTCTTTGTGGTCATCCGTAGAGAGGCCCCTCTGTGGCTAACTGTGGCTGGAGGTGTAGAGATGTCCCGATTCAAATTCCTTTCCATGCTGCAGACAGTAATGCAGTTGCAGATGCTCTCATGCTAACATGTGGGACCTAGTCGGCTATCTTTCCATAGCAGGATGTACACATTTTTTATAAGGTGGCAATAATTTATTTTATGCTTTCTAAGAAAACTACGTAGTGACATTTGGAAATGCTATCTGTCTAAAATGTTAAGATCTATCTTGCCTCTGTAACCTGAATTTTGATGGTGATTACTATGATTACTGTGCCTATGGGCAACTGGGACGCTAAATAAAGAAATGTGAGAGCCCAGGGCTTTTGCAGTCCTCAGTTTATCTGTGTTGGATGGTAAAGGAGTGAGATCTTTGAGGGGTGACTTGGACAGAGCTTTTACATGAATGGTCCTTGGATTCAATTCCATGAAAAAATTCTGTTGATAATAGTAAGATTCTGGCCTTCAGTGCCTCAGTTCCTGAGGGGAAGGGGATTTTGGAAGACAGGGCCTAAGACCCTGTTGAGTGTGAATCAGAGGGAGGATAGGACATTGCAGGATGTTTAGTTGCCATAAATTAGTTGTCTGATGGAGCCTCTTGACAAAAATTTACAAGGCTTAGTTTTCATTGAAATAAGATGAAGACATTTATTAGGCTTTATATTATCAATAAGGGGCTTTTTTCCCTCTCTTTTTTCTTGAACATACATAAACAGCGTGTAGCAAGAATTTGGCTGCAGACAGTTGCTGCAGGGTCACTTAGAGAATTTTCAGGCTGCAATTGGATACCTTCCCCTAACTTCCTACAAGGAAAATTTAGTTTTCTCATGGGGGTGTCCACTGGGTCTCTGGGGGAAGTGTACATCCTCTCCCAGGCTTGGAAATTCAAAAATAGAATTTTTGAAGATGGATAGGATCTTGAAGATCAACTACTACACCTTATCAACATTTCATATGATGGAAATGAAGCCAGGTTTAAAAACTAACTTGTACAAGTTTACCCTGCTCGGTACAGAGCTGGGGCTAGAGTTAAGTCTGCTGGGTTCCCATGACATGCTTTGAGAAATAGGAGAACAGAAGCTCTATACAGGTTTTAAATCTACAGGGACCAAGTGGAAAGCAGTGAAGGAGCATGGCCTGAGTGTGCAGAGTTTGATTTTGGTTGCTTATTTCTTCTAAGAAGGGCTGATCTCGGTGCTGCATGGCTTTCCCCCTTTCTTGGTGCCTTAATCACTTCCATCACAGAATCTTCATTTATTTTTGATGAGCTCAGGTTTTAAGTCTGCTATACTTTATACTCTGTGAATGAAGCTCTGGTGCTGACAGATCTCAGCAGAGCTGATTAATGTCCGTATGGCACGTTCTCTCCACACTTGGTCCTTGGATAAATTGAATGAGGGATGGGCAAATGCAGTCAGGCTCATCTGCCATTGCCCACACGAAAAACAAACAACTACACTGCATTTGGTTATAAATAATAAGAATGAATGAATTGAGGTATGTTTTTAAGCATGCTTAGAACTCAGAGGAAGTTGAGTCATTTTTTTTCTGATGGAAAATTGAGTGCGAAGGTTGTCCTTCCACTTGAATTACACAAATACTGAATATTTTTGTTTACTGTAGGTATAAGTAAAATACTTTTCTAAGGAAGAAGCTCTATCAGACAAAACTTGCAGAGAAATAATTGCACTGAGTATGCTTTCAGCCAACATCTAAATATCTCAAATCTTTTGAGAAATAATATGATTGTAATTTTATTTAAAATGCTGATGACTTGGATTATATCATAATTATATCTTGGCATAAAAAATTTAATTAAATAGTGGTATGATGTGCAGAAGTGTAAAAATTTGTATATGTATTTATTTAAATCTATCCATGTTATTCATTATTTTATGTGTTCATGGAAGATGTTAACTGTTGAGTTTGTGGCCAAATTTCCATTCCATTGTCTTCTAGATTTCAACTCTTATTTCAGTGAGTCTGACTTAATTCCTCTTTGAAGATTATTTCTGGAAATATTAGTTTGATCATGATGCTATCAGAAAAATCTAGCTTAAGAGTGGTAGTAGGAAAGCTATTCAACTTCCTAGAATTAGTTTTCATGGTAATTTTCATAGTGCATATTTGGGAAACTATTCAGAAAGTAGCACCAGATCACTTGTATTCTCTGGTAAGAACCAGTTTATTTGTGTGGTTGGACAGAGGGCAAGATGGTTGACCTTTGGAAAATGTGGTCTGTAGTTCAGTGTTGGGCAAACCTTAGATTTCAACACAATAGTCAAATTTGAATTGGATAAGGTGGAATTTTTTTATTCTTAAGGTATTCTTTAAAAGTACATAGATTTTTTTAAAGAAAAAATTCCCTTGTCATTTTTAATATATTCTAAACCATCTTATGGTATTGAATGCATTATTCTTATAAAATTAAATTTTGCTATTAAAGAAAATTTGGAAACTGCAGAAAAATGTAAAGATGAAAAATACTAGGCAATCCTGTTATCAAAAGACAAATGAGATTTTAAAAAATGTTTCCTTCAGTTTTCCTTTTTATGTATATATTTTAAAGAATGCTTAAAGCCATGAACTCTATATTAATAATTTCGTATCCGTTTTCATTTAAAGTACCTGTATATCTTAGTGATAGTCATCTTTATCTTCATGCTTTATCACCAAATAAGCATAGTTTTTATTGCTGCATAATAGTTAATCAAATAGATAAACCATAGTTACCTTAACAACTTTAGTATTATTGTATAACTGTGTTGAATACATTCTTAGACAGTAACAACAATAATGTTGACAAGAATACTAAGAGGGTAATAGGTCTTTTCTGATACACTGAAATTTTCAAGAGGTTATTAATTTAAGGGAGTATATTTGGTAATTTGAAAAGGTCAAGGGATAAGCTACTTTTTAGATTTTCAAAAGGAAAAGTCAATTAGAATTTTTTTTTGCCATAAGTAATGTCATATGTCATTTTTCTTCTATCATTTGATAAAATCAAAAATTTATTCCAAAAAATAATTTTCTCAACATTAAACATTCATAATATGAACAAATTATAATTTTAAAAATGTTCCTTGGAAATTTATGCATTCAGTGTTGGTCACTAGAACGAGGATTGAATACATTATTTAGACGTTAGTTTCTTGGTGTTTTGCATAATATATTCTGGCAATTGCTTCTCTTTCTTAGTCTGTGTATATAATACTTGGATATGGTCCATCTTATTGAAATGCAAATTTATTGAAAGGATACCAGCATGTCCACTGAGATTTATAGTGTATAGGTTTTGGAATAACCTCATCTTATTATATGAAAGTGTGCTGAATTAATAGTAAGGGATTTGCAAACTGTATATAGCTTCGAGTAATTAGTCACTTGTTCAGGTCTGCCCCTTGGATTTTTCTGATTTTGGAAGAAATCAGTGACTAGAGACTATTAAATTTGCATATTTCATATTTAATGAATGGCAATTTTAATTCCATTCTTTCTATAAAATTAATGTTTTATATCCATTAAAGGTTACAATTCCTGTGTTTGCCATTTAATAAATTATTTATTCTTTTGTTAAAATTTTTGAAAAAATTCCTACTAAGAACAAAGCGATTGTTGGACTTTTCCATGATCTTAGTGAGGATGTTCTATATGAAGAAGTTTGATTCTTATTTTGAAGAATGAAGATATTGAACATTGTTCTATGGTTAAAATTGTGAAGATATTTATATATCACTGTATCTTTTGAAACAAATGAGAAGCAATTGCTTAATTTGTATAACAGTTGGTAATTATGATATCATTACAAAGTATATATACTGCATTTTGAGGCCTATTGTATGCATATACAGTTGTATATATGTGTATATTTATGATTTTTTAAATTGGTATGATTGAAATTAGCTAGCATATAAACTTTAAAAGGGAACATTATTTCTTCATTTGAAATTATTATATGACACAAGCTGTTCTTTTGAAATATTATGTTAATGTAGCAATTATGTGTTATTTGAGATATTAGATTTTATAGTCAGCTAATGACCTTGGTTTCTGTACGTTGAAAGAGTAACCACAGGCACTCAGTCACGTGCTCATTTGTCTGACTCTGATTCACTGTGTGATTTCCAAAGGAAGTTTGAACCCACAGGCTGGTGCCGGGCAAGGCTTCATGGAGGAGGTGGGTGCACTTCAAAGAGGAATGAAAGCCCATGAGACAAAGAGTGAGATAGCTTGATAGGCATTCACAGGACAACCAGGATAGCAGTAGGCAAGGAAAGAATGATGGGAACATTATTAGAACATAATGGAAAATGGCATTGGTTAGATAGAATGAGGTCAGTCTAGGGAGAATCGTTAAAACAAAGTCTACATGTTTTTATTTATTCTTTTTTAAAATTTATTTTTATTGATTTATATTTTTGGAGACAGCAACTCGCTCTGTTGCCCTGGGTAAAGTGCAGTGGCCTCATTATGATGTTGCCACTACACTCACTGCTCACTGCAACCTCAACCTCCTGGGCTTAAGCGATCCTTTTGCTTCAGCCTCCCTGAGTAGCTGGGACTACAGGCGTGCGCCACCACATCCAGCTAATTTTTCTATTGTTTGTAGAGAAGGGGTCTCATTCTTGCTCAGGCTGGTCTTGAACTCCTGGCCTCAGGCAATCTTCTCACCTTGGCCTCCCAGGGTGCTAGGATTACAGGTGTGAGCTACTGTGCCCAGCCCAAAGTCTACATGTTTTGATTTCATAGTGGGACACCAAAAACTTTTGAGCTAAGAAGTGGCCTGATAAGAAGTATTTAAGGAACAGCCAGCAGGATGTGAAGAGGGCAGTTATCGTAATCAAGCAATCCAGGAAGGGAAGGGGAGACCCAGATTCCAGAGGTGGCTGGCCCAGGGCACACACCTGTGCAGGGTCAGGAGCATCACCCTGATGATTTTGGCACATGAACTTGTGCTCCCATGTGCTCTGTGGGAGAAATACATTATGTTCGTTTTAAAGTAAGTGCAATGTTTATGACTAGGGTGCATGTGGCTGCTGTGGTTCTCTTTATCTAGAGTTATGGTCAAAGGGTAATAACACTAGTGGGAATAGGAGGTCTTTTAAACCGCCATGCAAGGTTTGCCTAGGTAATCATGGCCTGACTTGGGCAGAGAGAAGACAGTCTGAAAAGCTTGTGCTTGTTTGTGATACTGGCCTTGTAAGGTGACAAGTTGCCGGGAGGAAGAAGAGTTGTGCGTGTAAACATGTACAATTTGAAATGTTTTCCCACTAGTTTATCATAATTTCTCAGTTGGTTATTTTAATAGATATTAAGGAGGGATTATGCTATAATTATGAAGTAATACTTTTTATTCTCCCACTAATGCCCATTAATACTTACCTGACACGAATTATGAGGTTCTATTAGTACTACTTTGTACAGGATGTGAACATGTATTAAATACATAAAGGTAAGAAAAGTACAGAAATTCCTTTTTTTTAAAATGGATTGTAATTTCTTTATGGTGGTAAAACATGCTCTGCCAGCTGGAATCTCTATATTATCAGAAATTGTTATTGATGATTATTGGGATTATGGCACATATGTAAAATACAGACTAATGTCTAATACAATTCTGGTCTGACTCAAATATAACCTGGAAGTTTTAAAGGTCTTCCAACTACACGGCACCATTTGATAATGCATTTTGGGGCTTATTCGTCTGACCATAGATGATATGTGGTTATTTGGAGCCAATGCAAAAGACTTTGGGAACTGGATTATGGGAGAATGAGTGCCAAGCACGTCTGTTTCTACTCAAAACTTACTAAATAAAATAAGTCATCTGAGAAAAAAAAAATGCCACAACGTCATTGTTTAGACCACTTTTAACTTTCTTGTGGCTTACCTCCTGTATGCTGGCCTTTGCTGCTTAATGACTTTCAGGGCTGACAAATGAAAAGAGTCACTTTAATTGGTGCAGATGCTGACTCAGGCTTCTGTCACATGTTTTTCCACCTCGGAATCTTTGCCTTGCAGGGACTGTCATGCCAGTAAAGGTCACTTGCAAGTTATGTCACTATTCTCTACCTGCTGTTAGGCAAAGAGCTGCCGTACAGGATTTGCTGCTGACATTTTCAAATGCAGCACGACACTGCAGCCAAACGTATAGCGAAGTACTGAAAAAGACAATTAAGTGCCAGTTTATCCTCAAAAGAAAAATTTTTGTGAGTTCTCCTTCATGCTTAAAATATGGAATGAAGTGGTGTTAAAGAGTGTACGTTTCAACCATGTGCAATGATAATGGTTTAGTGTTTGTATATGTCCATTTATTGCGACTTAGGTAAATGCACACTTTGTGTGTTCCATTGACTCGTTCTCTCTCATTCTTATCATGCAGCTCATTAAGTGATAGAGAATTTCTGTGGGGTGTAGACTATCTCTGAAACCTACTTCTAGAATATTATTTCAAAGGAATATTAGAAAAACAAAATGAATCAGACACCTTGAATGTTTGATTATTGAGAAGAAAATTCCTTGAATGGTATTCTTTTATTGCTTTAGAAACTTTGACAATATTTTTGGCCGTAGAGCAAATAAATGTTAATTAGTTTTTGGTGTTTAATTTCATGTAATGTGTTAATGTTATGAGTTAGAACTGTTCCGTTATTAAATGCTGACTGCATCCAATATATAAACATTTTAAAAACTTTTTATGTGTTTAACACACATTTATAAAGCGAAGATATTTTGAATAATTCAGTAGTTTGGGGACATCTGTGAATTGAATGATTATGTTGATATAATATTGTATATTACATTTTGTTATGTATTTGCTATTGCCCATTAATTTCCAGCTGATTTCCATAGCAGCGGACACATTGTTGTCAATGGATGGAAGATACACAACACAGCAAAAAATAAGTGGTTTGTTTGTATGGCAAAAACACCTGAAGAGAAGCATGAATGGTTTGAAGCTATTTTGAAAGAAAGAGAACGGCGGAAAGGTGGGTGTATGAGTTGGGCACTGTTATTCTTTGTGAAGGTTCTAACTTAGCATGGAGCAGATAATGGGAAAAAGTTACGAGAAAAAGTGGAAAGATGTATGATGTTCACTTTGACTTACTATGTGACGTGAGCCTCATACTAAAATATTTTTTGAATACTTATAATATTGTTGCTAAAATAAAAGAAGAACCTTGTATAGTTAGCAAAATAATTATATTATGGCTGGCAATGTCTTTTACATAGTTTCAGTTGCTTTGAAATTTGTTCAATTTTCTTTGCACTTTATTCTTGCCATTTCTAAAGCAGCATTACAAAGCTTTCCTTTAAGATTTGGATATATAATAACTTCTTTAAATTGTTAGGCATCGAATGTAGGATAAAGCAACCCAATTAATTGCTTGTTCACATGAGGAGGGCTACCTCAAATTTGTGTTTATGTTTTTAGAAAAATTTACCAAAGGTATTTGGTCTGGTAACATTCAGTTGTGTGAAGTTTATCTGCAACAAGGCATATTTTTGTAATTCTGCTTGGAAAGAGAAATGTTTGTATTTCTAGTAATTACTTTACCAGTTGATTTCTTAATTAAGAAGCATGACACTGTTGATTTTTTTCCCCAGAGATCTAGGAATAAAACACCTTATTGGTAATGAAATTTTGGAACACAAAGAGCTCTTTCTTCTATCTTCAGATGTTTTCCCCTGAAGAATACATACAGTTTCTACCTTGATTAAAATATTCATAGCACACATTAGTAGAAGAATTTTCAAAGTATTTTCAAATACTCCTTTGATTGATCTTGGATGCAGAAGCAGATAGAAATTTTTAAAACAAAAGTTATGAATACATAACCTACTCTTTTAAGTTTTGTTGAATCTAGTAATCAATTCAAATAGCAAAGCAAATAACTTAAAAGGTGAATCAAATTTGTATCAAGTTGAAAATCTTTTCTTTCCTTTCTTTCTTTTTTTTTTTTGAGACAGAGTCTTTATTGTCCGGGCTAGAGTGCCATGGCGTCATCTTAGCACACTGCAACCTCAGGCTCCTGGGCTCAAACAATCCCCTCCTGAAGTGCTAGGATTATAAGCATAAGCCACTGGCCTGAACTTGATTGTGACCCACCCCAAACAAAAATCTGAAAGCAAAAAACAAAAACAAAAACAAAACCCAAAACAAGAGATAAAAGTTGCCCCTTCTATAAAGCTGTTTATGATATTTGTCTTTGTCATGCTCTATTCTTAAGGGAGTATTCATTTTGTAGACAAATGTTAATGGCCCCTGCATTGTAAAAAATAAAATTTTAGAGACTAAAAGCAGTTCAAATATTTCTTCTTCCTTTGCAGCCGTTCCTTGTCAGTTCTGATTAAGTGCTGGTCTTCCCAGGATTTCAGCTTGACGCTGTTCATCTCTCACTAGATTCTTAGCCTGCGTTATCTATTCCGGCCAGATTAACTTCCGCTTCTACACTGCCAATTTCTCAGTCTTTATGTCCAGCCTTGTCCTCCCTGCTGAACTCCATACCCATGCGTTCAGCTGAACCCAGGAGTCCCACCTGAGCGTCCACACGCGGCACGCCCACACCAGCTGGGCTCCTGGTTACCTGGGCACCTTTGCCCAAGAAGCCTCCCCTCTCTGTTCAGTTACTCTCATCAGAAGCTGGGAGGCATCCTCATTTCTTCTCTCTCCTTCATGCCACTTTTCACCAGTTGCTGAGTCCTGTCGATACCACCTCCAAGCCATTTTCCAACTTCATCTTCTTTGTCCTGTAGCCTCTACTCTTATTTGCAGGGGCTTGAGTTTGCTTAACTTTTGCAGGTTTCTTGTAATGGTCTCCCTCTTTTTAAACCTTTCCCCCTTCAGTTTGTTCCCCACGCTGTCCTCTGAGCTTTGTTTCTAAAGCAACACAACTTTCTTTTGTGCACTATCCTACCCTTCTCCTCCTACTGGTTAAAACACTTAGGTGTTTCCCTGATACCTAAGGAACTGAAATAAGTTGAAACTATAGGTTGAGCAAGGTTGCTGCCTAAACCACCCAGCACCTCTCCTGTCTTCTCATTTAAAGCCCAGGGCTCCAGGGCTCTGTGTCACTTCAAATTAGTTAGCCCTTGTAAATACTCTCTCTTTCTCTAGTAATACCTATTCATACTTGTGCATTTAAGACATGGCCCTTCTGTGAAACCTTTCTTAACATTTCTCAGGGAGAAGTGAGGTACCCCCGAATATGCCTCTGTTGTATTACAACTTTCCCCCCGGGGCTCTCTCCAGGGCTTCTCTGTCCAGTTCTGCTGATATAACCCTGCACAAGGGTGCCTGGCCCAGGGGTCCATGGATGCTGGGACCTCACTGCTTTTCTTACTCCGCTGGCCTTCATTATGCCTTTGGGGCATGATTTGCACAAAGGTGCCATAGCCTTGGGGTTCTCACCTTGATGGCCTCCCTAGTAACCCTGAGCTTCTTGGAAACCAGGGCCCTGTCTTACAGAGCTCTGAATCCACAATGCCCAGCACACACATGGTAGACGTGTAATAAGTGCTTGTTTAGTGACGGCATGAACAAATAAATGAAGAGACTTTTTCACTTAAACCATCCTTTCTCTCATTTTTCATAGGCTTAAAATTAGGAATGGAGCAAGACACCTGGGTAATGATCTCTGAACAGGGCGAAAAACTTTATAAAATGATGTGCAAACAAGGAAACCTGATCAAAGACAGAAAAAGAAAACTGACTACGTTCCCCAAATGCTTTCTTGGAAGGTAGGGTTGATAGTCTGAGTACGTGCCTGTCTTTCTTTCATATTCTATCTTTTGTGTCAACTTCCCTTTAATTATTTGTTTTTCTTGTAAAAATATTCCCCTAAGCATTTTTGAATACTTGTTTACAATTGACATTTCCTGGGCCACAGCAGGATGAGGGAAAGGACAGAGAGCCAGGATCATGACCAGGAAACTTGAGGCATCCGTCTGAGACAGAGTAGGGACCGAACTTCGCCCCAGCCCCGCTGACATAGCTCTCATACTTGCTAACCACAAGACCTTGCACCACCCAGCGTGGCTATCTGAAGAAGCTAAGATAAACAACATTTCCCCGTAAATCTTACCCAGGGCAGTCGACCCTACCACCCGCATGCGCACAAGGCCAGGAGAGTGACCTATCGTGACCCCTTGCTTTGTTAGACCACTAACCTCCATGCCCCAGGATGGGCTTATCTGCCATTTGTTAATCATGGGTTGTGTGTAACAACAGGATTTCTCACTGTGCCTGTGCAGCCTGCACCCGACTCGCACATGTGACAGTGCTCACGTACCTCATGAATTATTCTATCGCCCTCCTGAAAGCACTGCAAAGCCCTACCCTCAAGGAGCCAGCCAGAGAACTCTTCCTCCTATGCTGTCTTCCTTGTGCTCTAGCATAAGACCCACTAAAGCCTTGTCTGGGGAGGTTCTTGGCCTTGGGTCAATTTCTATTGCATGGGAGCCCAAGAACCTTCAGTTGCTAACACTGCCATTCATTCATGATTTCCACAATTCTGATATGCCAGGATCCCAGGGCAAAGTGGAGATTGGGGCCAGGCAGGGAGTGACTGGCAGGTGGCCTATAGGAGACAGGATGACTGGTTTGGCATGGACATGGGTACAGGGCCTGAAAGTCAGGGAAGACGAGTGAGCTGAGGACACACAGACTAAACTCGTGGTAAATGAACAATTTAGACAGCTGGGCTCAGGATGAGATGTATGGATGACGAGTCTAAAGAGTGGGCCATGCGAGGGCAGGCACAGAGCTCCAGGCAGGAGGTCACCCTGGTTTTCAGCACAGGGCAGATTGCCGGTTTATTGTTTGGTGTATGCAGACAGCGTTAAGTGGGATTCCCTGGCTGGTCTAATCAGTGCAGGGCCAAAAGGAAGGCTAGCTGCCTTTGGGTAGCTCTTCTGAGGCCAGGCTCTGTGCTGGCTTCTTCTACACGTGATTTGTAATACTTGAATACATACTTAGGAGGTGAATAACTTTATACTTTTTAAAGATGCAGAAACTGTGGCTCATGGAGCTCAACAATTTTGTTTGGTTAGTGAATGCCAATGTCAATTCTGTTAAGTAGGCTGGAGTAGTAGTTCAAAGTCCAGACTGCAATCAAACGCTCTCTGTTTAATTCCGGGTGCTACCATTAGTTTGTTGTGTGATTTGGGAAAGTTAAGTTTCTGTTTCCTCTGGAAACATGGAGATGATTGTAGTATTTACCTGTAGTGCCCACTAGGTTGTCTTTTTAACTGGCTATGGGGACACGTAACATAACCACAGGCCACCACTACCCCCAAAACAACCAACTCAGAAATATACAGGCCAGGAAACCCTCTGCCTGCCAGGCAGTGACTGGATCTCTTCATCAGTGGGTGTGGTCCTCACGGCTGCAGGTGAGCTCTGCTGTCGTTGGCAGGTAGCCCCCCAGGTGATAGCTCTTGTGCAAGGAAAAGTGCAGGCGTGAGTTCACCTTGACATAGAAGCCCCATGCAACAAAAAGACAGTATCTCTTGTAACGACACCAGAGTCCTCGCTGGGACTTGCTCATGTTCAGGAGTCTGTTCAAGCTGTGCCTTCCCACTAGGTTTTTATATGTATACAGTTTAGCCATCAAGGGTCATTTTTACCATACCAATGCTGCCTAGTAACAGCTGACATCCTACCCTCATCAGGTGTCTAGGGAAATGCAGAGAGAAAGTTAGCCCAGTGACAGATTTGTCCTGTTTGAAGGAGAGTGGGCTTTGCTGTCTCTTTGACCCACACTGTCTCATATGGTCATAGTCCTAGTTAGTTGTGATGGCAACTAAAGCAGCTCCAGGAGCACCTGATAGGTCGGAGTGACTCAGGGAATGTTAGCTGTGCGTATCATGGCCTTTTCCATAACAGTGCACTGCTGCTGTCTGACAGCCCAAGTTTGAGGTTATTTCTGAGTGGATCATGATCCTTCAGCAGAGTATTGATGGAGTCTCCCTGTTAACTGAGTATGTACCATGATAAAGCCATTCACTTCCTTTCTATCCTTCCCACTCTCTTTTTTTTAAAAAAACTACAAATTTATAGCAATATGTAAATTGGCTCTTCCTCTCATTTTAATGTGACTAAATGAATGCAATTTTCAAGAATCTAGTGTCATCAGAATGGAGAATTATGCTTCAGCTACATGTCGGCCATCTCAACCCACTTGTCAACTGCTCATGTTTATTTAGTAAGAGCTCACGATGTGCTAGGTGCTGTGCTGAGTTCCTGACATCCCTCATCTCCTGTAATCCTCTGTCAGCTACGCCACTGACTTTCTCATTATTATCTCTGGGTTATCGATGTTATCTGAGGTTTAGAGAGCTGAAGTTACCAACACAAGGTCACACAGTAGTGGAAGCAGAAACAGGATTTATATCCAGGTAGTCTCATTGCAAAATACTTGGTCTTAACTGCTGTGCTTTATTGCACCTTTTCTTATTTTCCTTTGATCTTTTGGATCGTTCTTATTTAATAAAAGAATAAAAAAATATTTTAGCAACTTTTTCTGCCTTAAAGTGTATTTTTTAGACAAGACAATCGACTTTTAGCATTTCAAATCCCTTGATTATTTGACTTTTGCCATTTTTGTTGCTTTTGGTTTTGAAATAAATGGAAAAATAATTTCCTGATGCTTTCCACAGCCGTGTTTCTCTGGCCAAAACCCCAAAATCAGTCTAAAATAAATTCATTTGTTTATGTAAAAGTGCAAATGTTATATTTTTTTTTTTTTTTTTTTTTTTTTGAGACAGAGTCTCACTCTGCTGCCCGGGCTAGAGTGAGTGCCGTGGCGTCAGCCTAGCTCACAGCAACCTCAAACTCCTGGGCTGAAGGGATACTTCTGCCTCAGCCTCCAGAGTAGCTGGGACTATAGGCATGCGCCACCATGCCCGGCTAATTTTTTCTATATATATTTAGTTGGCCAATTAATTTCTTTCTATTTATAGTAGAGACGGGGTCTCGCTCTTGCTCAGGCTGGTCTTGAACTCCTGACCTTGAGCAATCCACCCGCCTCTGCCTCCCAGAGTGCTAGGATTACAGGCGTGAGCCACCGCGCCCGGCC
>CAUYRT010086154.1:0-62445 GCA_963574885.1 Lepilemur ruficaudatus | reverse complement strand
TTTCCCCAAGTATATAAGCTACTTTGTAGGTTGCTTCAGTGGCATTATTTTTAGGTCTTATTGCTGCTTAAAAGATTGTCTTTGTTTTTGCTTTTCATGTTTTAATTTTTGCAATACAACCTTCACACCATTCCCTCTAATGTAAAATATTTGTGGCCCTTATGAGAGTTATAATGCTGATGAGCATTGAGTTTCTTTACGGTTGATATCACAGTATCACAAAGCAAGCAAATCATCTTATCCTTAGCAGAAACAAGATACTATTGCCACTCCCAATACTCATTAAAAAAATCTGTTGTCTTCCTTCAGCATTCTCTTGGTCTTTTTTGACATGATGGGCTGTTAAGCAGACAATTAAAAAATACTGTTGAGCTGTGCAACTAGTCACAAATTTCACTTCAAAGAGAAACACAGTGCACTATTGTCAAAAGCTAATCTCAGACTGGTGCACTCAAACCCCATAAACTCTCACCAAGCAGCCTGTGTGGTAGTGGTGCCAGTCAGGTGGAGGAAGTTAGAACTAAATCATGAGCATAGCAGCCGTCAATTTAGCCCCATGGTTTACTAATGTTCTAATCGTACTGTTCATTCTGGGAGGATTATTTTTTTGAAACTTACTTTATTCTTTAGTATTTTCAATACATTCATTTTAAAAATAAAAAATATAAAAGATGAACAAAAATGTATTAATAAATATGAAAGGATTTGTTCTATAAAATTTGGATTCAGTCAAAAGGCTGCAATTCAGCACCTAGAATGACACATGTGGCCTTAAGGACACAGGTTCCCCACCTGTGGTCAAGGTGATATTTTGATGTCCATCTGCCTGACTTCTATATATTTTTTGCAATTGTTTCTATTTGTTTGAGTAGACAAAGGGTGTTCCTTTAGAGCCCTTAAATCCAAAATATCATGGAATATTATAATTTATTGACTTAGTTGTTCTTATGCTGACATGGGAGAAGTGCTAGTTTGCAATGCATTTGAGGATTTAGCCTCGACAGGACTATATGCATCAAATTAAAGGCATTGCAATCCCAGCGTGAGCATAAATTACCTGTTTTAAATTTTCCACTGCAACATCAAAGACCACCTGAAAACTGTGCAGCTCAGGCCAATCTGTGTACTTTCAGGATATGAATAGCCATGTTACGGACCACCATTTCTCTCTCGGTGATGGTAAAGACATTGAGTAGAAGATGCGTTGGGCTGAGTTTGTCTGACCCTGAAAGTTAACCTCTGTCTTCCCTTGCATGCCCTCTAGGAGAAATGAGCTTCAATAAGTTCAAACATACTATGAGGGAGATTAATAGAATCAAAGAAATCTTTTCGTAGGTGTCAGATGGAATAAATTAAATGGTTGAATTACTGAAAAAATGATATCTTAAAAGATCATAGTCTGTTGTTTTTTGTTTCCCTCTAAAGTTAGTTTTTCCCAATCCTAATGAAATTTATAATTTTTTTTTAAAATTCCACATGTCCTGAAATAGTTTATTTATAAAATCAAGCACTATTTCAAGAGTGGTTTTGTCATGTAAATGATTATAAAGTAGACACTCTTCTTGTATTTTATAAAACTCTCAACTTCTGCTATTTAAATTACCTAGCTAATTAGGTCTCTAATGAAAAAGTGTGTAAACACACTCATTTTTAACTTTAAAAATAATTTCTAACACTCCTGGGTGCTTTTAAAAATACAGTTAATAAAAAGATTGCTTAAGCTTTGTGAGGATAATGCAGTTAATCAGAGATCTCTAAAGAAATTCTCTGGATAGAAACGCTGAACTGTTCAAGCTAATGTGAAAATATTGTAATCCCAATGCATTTGAATAGAGAATTCAGTTCTTTAACTTAAAAATAGGTGAGTGGTACTTGTATCATTACATTAGTCATGTTAATCATAATGTTTTCATACAGAGAAATCTAGTTAAGCACAGCATCTGGTTAAAGCGTTAGGGATAATGACTTGCATAGCATTCTAAGAATGTGAAATAGTTTTTCTATTAAAAAATTAAGGTGAATCCTGTTTATCAACCACGTTCCTTAGAGAAAGCTGGGAAACAAATATTCACAGCACATTGACCCTGCTTCTCCTTTCCTTCTGCAAATACAGCACCATGCCATTGTAGAAAGACACTAGATTATCTTTCTTCAAGCCAATAATTTATAGTAGCCCAGCACACAGGTGTCTTAAATTTAACATACAAGCTATTAATTGGAAAAGAAATCTATATAGCTATCACATTTTACCCAGGATATTCTGATTGCAATAGAAATAATTATCTTGAAGTTCTAGAATTTTTATGTTTGGAATAATTGGAGGTGTGAAAAGCTTAATGAAAAAAAATTAACTTATGACAAAAGGTTTTCAAAACTTTGGAGATTCCCTAGGCTCCCAGAAGAGTGGATGAGTGCTTTAATCTATGTTTTAATTTTAACCTGATCACAGCATTAGCCGAGAAACACCAGAACTGAGCTCAGAAAGGCGCAGGAACTCGGAGAGGTTTGGCATGGGCACTATAGAAAGGTATTTTTAAAACTTTGCAGGACACTAATACCCCTACCGATCGTAGGCAAAGCCAATATTCCTGAAAAAAATTGCTGCAGTCAATGACAACACCACCTCAATTAATAATCTAAATACTTCCTGTACATCAGCAATCTTCTCTCAATGATCGGATTCTGAGTGGGAGTAACAGATTTGCTCATCCTGTGCTGGGATCACTCCAATATTCATCAAATGTCAGGCTCTCCCCAAACAGAAAGCAAGTCTGCAGGCTCAGCAATCAAAAACAACTTCCACATCAATGATCATAAGTCCACTTTAAATATTAAGATCTTGCACTGACACTTTTTGATGAAAACCTGAATTTTGAATTATTTCAATAGGACTAGAGTATCGGATTATATCTAAATAAGCAGAAGAGGCGATTGTCAATTCAGATATCAAATGAATAGGTAGATTTTAGGAAAAGGTAAGGAGTCCAGAGTGTCAGTTTCTGACAAGCCAGAAATAGGAGAAGTAAGAAAAGGGTATTGAAAAATATTTTCCCTCTTTCATATTGATTTTACCACTACTTTCTCTTTAAACAACAATAGTAAAACACTCCAGGCTGAATCTGCTTTACTGAGAAATGGGGTAGTATTTTAATAAACTACCTAGCTCATTGTGACTGCACAGCTAAAGGGTTAAACTCAGAGTAGGAGCTAGAGTAGCAGGGAAAGCATAAAAGTGAGTTTTCTCTGTGTCTGATAGAGCTGTGAATACATATTATATGATGTGTAGCTTAACTGTACTAATACCCCATTTCATCTCTTATCCCTTCAATATCTTGGAATCTCAAAATGTTCTCATATTCTGGCTTGGCCATGTGACTGACTTTAGCCTGGTGAGATGTTAGCAAACTTAATGCAAACAAAGTTCTTTTATGTTTCTGTTTGTTGTCTTGCTTCTCTGCCTTCACCACTCACCCAGGGTAGCCTACTGATTTATATCATTCCATAAATCAATGTGAAAGAAAATTCCAAGTGCTGAATTATGCTTCAGGCAATCACGAATCTAAATACCCAAAACTATCACCAACATTGTCTCTCCCTTTCGTTCTTTCCTCTTTGTTGATTTAAGTCACAGGCAGGCTTTCCCCATAGGGTAGCAAAGATCGTAATAGTAGCACCAGAAACACATTAAATGTATAACAAGTTTTCCAAAAAATGAGTGTCACATTACGTTTAATAAATTCCCCCAAAGGATTCTGATTGCCCTTCTATTTCTCATTTTTGCTTCTACTTCAGACAATGAAAAAGAATAGATAGTGGAAAAAAAGTCTGCTAAAAAAAGTCTGTGATACTGGAATCACAAGGAGTATGTCAAAAAAAAAAAAAAACACAACACAATCTTAATTAGTTCCAAGGAATTGAACACTCCCCAAAAAAGCCCTTCCACTAAACCTGATATGAATTCTCAAATTCCTCTTTTGAAAAATAATTTGATAGCCACCAGATTACAATTTGAAGGAAAAAAAGAAAAACACCCTTAAT
Source organism: Lepilemur ruficaudatus (assembly GCA_963574885.1). Taxonomy (NCBI): domain Eukaryota; kingdom Metazoa; phylum Chordata; class Mammalia; order Primates; family Lepilemuridae; genus Lepilemur; species Lepilemur ruficaudatus. The sequence continues at coordinate 58,407 of CAUYRT010086154.1, read as the reverse complement.
TAGATTCATGTCATCCATTTAACATTTAACTGTTTTTCAAATGCTTATCACATGCTAGATACTTACAGACACTGAGGACATAGAGTGATCAAGTAAATAAAACTGCTGCCTGATGGCATTCAAACTTGATAGGCTAATCTGACTTTACCACCTCTTATACTTTCCATAAAATTTCAGATCAGTCATTTGGTATTGCATTCAGTAGTTACTCTCTCAGTCTTTAGGGGGCCTACACGTCTTTGATTATATCATCCTCTCTATCCTGAAGTCTCTCTCTCACCACATTATCTGTTAAAATATATATTATTTAGCTTTTACTATATAACGTGAACTTTAAACTCTCCCTGTCTTCTGGCAAGAAACATGTATTTTTCTTCCTCATGAGTTTGAATGAATTGTGGTTCAGCTGGATTTGGTACTGCACTAAAGGTTGGGTGCAAGACTGCCTCGTTTGTCTCATAGGGTGACTTACTGGGCATGCTTCTCTCATGGTGATGGCAGAAGTCCAAGAGGCAAAACACCATCACCCCAGTTTATGTCATGTCTGCTGGCATTCCACTGACAACAAAAACAAAAATCCATATAACCAAGCCCCACATCACTGGGGTAGGCTAATATACATTATGTACTCTAGAGGGAGATACTGCCAAAGTCATAAATTAAAGGATGTGGATATACAATTCCATTATAGAAAAGAGAGTGACAAATTGAAAGAAATAACCAACTCCATGATGAAATTCAATACAGTCTTCAAGATCTAGCTAAAATACAAACTTCCTCCTGAAAGTATGTCCTAGCCTCCAATCAGAAAATTTCCTCTGACTCCAAAGCACTTTGAGCCTTGATCAATGCTGGATCCTTTTGAAATCCAATTACTTAATATTATAATTAATTGCTTATAAGTTGTACCTTTAGAGAAGGATGGGACCTTATTCATTTTGTATCTACTATAATGCCTAGAAGATTGTTTTTTACCTGTATCATGTGCATAACTATAGCACAGTAGTCAGCAAAACATTGTGACCAAAAGATCTAATTATGGAAACAGACTTTGTCACTGCAGATCCAAGATCCACTGTCAGTAGCTGGGTATCCTTGAACAAGAATAGCACCTATCCCTAGCATATTGTAAAGCACTTAAAGTGCTGCCTAGCACATAGGAAGAGCACACTAATATATATTTATTGTTGTTATACTGACCTAACAAATGATCTCTAAGTTCCAGTCAGCTCTAAAATCTTGAATTAGTTGAATTTCTGTAAATGCAATCAAAAGATTGCCTCTCATCTATGAATTGTTATTCATGGATGTATTCCATGAAAACTGAATATCAAATATCATACACCCATGAAGAAATAATATTATAAAATTACTTGGAAGTTTCAAAAACTTATGTAATTGTTTCTATAAATGCTTTTTCCTCTTCCCAATACACTTTGCACTCTGAGACACACAGATACAAACAAGAATGTGTACAGTGGCCTAAGAACAGATCTTGGATAGAGAGGCTATGTCTGAATCAAATCAAAAAATGTTACCTTTAAGGTGAAACATCTTACTGTAAACTCCTAGGAGACAAAGTGTTTTTTGCTGCCTTGTCTTATATGTAGATGTTCAATATTCCTTTACGGAAATAATTAGAGATCAGTATAAGCATCTTAGACTTTTGAAGAACTATACAAGTACAAGACAAACTTATGGATACATTGCATATCTAAATTGATAATAATTTCCAATAGTAATTATTTGGAGGGTTTATATCGAAATCAATTTTTAAAACTAAAATACATCCTTAGTAAAATTGAGGAAAATATTTACCTCAGAATTTTCTTAAGTGCATCATTTTAATTTTTATGTAGATATCATTATTTTATTTCTATGAGAATGGTACAAAATTTGCTTTCTTGATAAACAGAACTCATTATTTAGGCAGTTTTGAATTAACATGCACAAGTGATTATGAATGAGATGTTGTTCCAGATACAGAATTTGTTTTCTGCATTTTCTGTATCTAGTCTAAAAATATAATCTGTTCTGAAACCTTCCAAAGTCAATATGCTAAATGGTTTTCTTTGTTCTTTCATTTACATTCCAGCTAGGAAGTCTTTTCAGTAAACTTGCTATAACTGCAATTTTAGGTGTAAAATATTAATGCAACTGAAAATGAAACACATATTGTTTATTAATAAACTTACATGTGTAAGCAACATTTGCATAACATGATTTAAAATCAAGAACTGTCATCTAATTGGTATTCTTAATGAACAATAAAAATAGTCCAGGAGTAAAAAAAAAAGGAGGTTTTTAGAGGGTTGGGTGGATATAAAAGCCATGTAAAAATACACATAAAATCTTAAGATCCTTCAATAATGCAAAGTTGACTTGTATAATGCATATCAAATCTGCAGAGATTAACCATAAGTCAGTGACTTTGTGTTTCTGTGTGTGGTGTGTATATGTCACACTCAGCATACCCAAACCTTTGGTTTTTTAAATTTCTTTCATGCTTTTGTCTTTGTTTTTGCAGTATTGCTCTTCATTTCTGCAAAAGCTTGTGATTTGGGTGATAGTGGCGAATTGATTTGAAAATACTAAGTGTGGCCACTAGAGAGAAGAGACAATAACACGATCTCTGAAAACAGAGTGGAGTTTGGTTCAACTCCTTGGCAATAAATCCCAGTAACTGAGATATAGAGAAGATGAGAAGGTGAGTAGCTAGGTCAACTACCTGGATAATCTACCAAGTGATGCGTCCAGATCAGAGAGATCAGGATTTACTCATAGGTGATGATATTAAAATATAACAGTGAACAATTTTGAGTTTTTACTGTGTAGTTAAAAACTGAGTATCCCTGTATTATATCATTTTATCAATACAACAAAACTATTATGGAGTGAATGTGTTTCCCAAAATTCACATATTGAAGCTCTGATCCTCAATGTGACTTTAGTTGGAGATAGGGCCTTTGAGGAGGCAATTTAGGTTAAATAGGTCATAAAAGCAGGGTCCTAACCCAGTAGGACTTGTGTCCTCAAAAGTAGAGGAAGAGAACCAGGAGCACTGTACACAGAGAAGGCCAAGTATAGGTGTGTAGTGAGAAGACAGCTACCTGCAAGCCAGGAAGAGAGGCCTCACCAGAACCAACCCTGCTGGCAACTTGATCTTGAACTTCCAGCGTCCACAATTGTGAAAATATAAGTTTCTGTTGTTTCACCCACCCAGTCTGTGGTATTTTATTATGGCAGACCAAGATGACTAACACAAGCACCATCGACATAATGTTATTATTACCAACATTTTTCCATCAAGGAAACTGAGCCTTTGAGAAGAGAGGTAATTTTGTTAACAATTATTCAGAACACAGCAAAGCATATTTTGAACCCTGGTTGTTTTATTCTTATAATCATGGTTTTATTTTCTTTACAAGTCAGCCTCTCTGATATAGATAGATATGTTTAGTGGCGTATTTTCATTTTATCAATTATAATATGAAAACGTATGTTATTGTGTGCTCGCAGATAAAGATTTCCTGTCATTACATAAAAATCAGGCAAATGAAAAAGTAAACTCGACCTTCTTTGGTAGCTTTAGATGGTAAGCTTTGATTGGCTCCCTACGTGACACTGTAACTTGACGGCTCAGTGAGATCTGTACTGAACCAGCTGGTTAATGTTGGTGACGCAAATTACAAAAAGGGGGGCCTAGATTCACAGTTTCTAAGTGTTTATATAAAATAGCTTTAAACAGCTCTTAATATTTTATCAAATAATTTATTCAATTGGAAATATTTGAGTTTCAATGAGTAGTAATTTATTCCATTTATGTTCTGCATGTGCTCATATTAAATAAGAGTAATTAAGCATTTCAGAAGATGTGGGAATATGAGCCCTTGAGAAAACTATGGCAAATGAAAGTGCCTTGCAGCAACTACATCTTATTTGTCCAATGCAGCAGTTTATCAAAGACGAAATTTATCAATAATGTGAAATCGTTAAGTGAGAGGAATGGGCACACATACTAGGGAAGGTTTTTACATGGCTGTTTTCTATTCTTCATTTCTCATCTTCAGTTTTTTCTATTAATAAAACCAGCTGAGTAGATTTAGAAATGTTTAGAAATATGTAAGAAATATTCCATTATTTTGCTACAAATGCTTGTGCATGGTAATTTTAAAATACTTCCAATTGTCAAAGAATCAATTATTATTAACTTACAGTATTTTCTACTCATGCGACTTCACAGAAACAAATGTCTGGCAATGCCACATGGGTCTCTTGATGCTAAAGCCACCATTTCTCTATCGTAGGTATTTATATACTCTCCTTCCTTAAGATCATGGAATTTAGACTGTGTTTTTTTTTTTTTGTTCAGATTTTTCATCACTCACTTTACTTCTTTGAGTGTTCTCTTTCCCCAAAATTGGCAGCAGGTGACTGTCTCTACCCCTTCTCCTTTTTAGGAGTTTAATACCAAGTACAACAGAGAATTAGAAAATGATAGCCATATAATAAACACTGTGAAATTAAAAGAGATTCCTAAACTGTTCTCATATTTTTGAATTAACAGACCTTTGTTTTTGTTGCTACTTTACTTCTTTAAATGACAAAAAAGCCCAATGCCCACCCACTTTTCTTTTTAAAGTTGAAGAATGTAGCTACTTCCCAACTCTGCATCAATGTTTACTCTTCTGTATTATCAAGTGGTGGCACCAGAATCACTCTTTTATTTTTCTGAAAAGCTAAGATCCCAATATAACAGGGTTCATTTCACATTTTACAAATTTTTTAGGGAGAAAAACCAGTTTTCAGCTTACAAGGGGACTGAGAGAAGGGAAAGTGTCATAGCTTTAGTCTACACTCTGTCTCTATGTGGGATTCAGACATGTCTCTATATGTCTGGCAGCTGCTCCAGAAGTCTACTGTAATAAACCCCTGAGGAGTACCCTGGGAGAGAGCTCATCATAAAGGAAGAGTCAGGCAGTCAAGCTTGGCTTAGTAAAAAAGCTTTCATTATCAGCCAAGAGAAGCAATTCTGAGTACAGCATGATGTTCATCACTCATATTTGTCTTTGAGGCTAACCACCCATGAACTCCTGTCTGAGTCCTATTAGGGAAAGAAAGGCTTAAGCCAAAAATAAAATAGGCTGTTCTTCAATTAACACCCTGTGAGATACAGTGACATCAGCTACTTTGATGCATATCTACAAATGGCAGAATAAAGGTTTGTCCCCTCTTGAGCAGATAACGCAATGTGGATTCAGTGCTGCAAGTACTCAGGAGGACACTGTGATGTGGGAACATCTCACGGACTTTGTCCCACCAATAGTAGGAGGACCCAGTGGGAGAGAGGATTATCCGGAAGCAATGGCTTATCCAAGTGAATCATGGGCAGCCTACAAGCGCTGCTGAAGGTGTCTGTGACAGTGGTGGGGAGCATACGTGCAGTGGCCAACAGGACTTGCTTTGACTATATGTGTGGCACTTCTTAATCACTTGGGAAAGGAACCATGATGGCTAACATTACATGTCAACTTGATTGAGTCATGGTGCCCAGATATCGGATCAGACATTATGCTGGATGTTTCTTTGATGATTTTTTTCATAAGGCTAACATTTAAATCAGTGGACTTCAAATAATGGAGATTACCCTACATAAAGGGATTGGCCTCATCTAATCAGCGCGAGAGGCAAATAGGACAAAGACCGACTGCTCCTGAGTAAGAAAGAATTCTGCCAGCACACTGTCTTTGGGCTTAAACTGCAACTCTGCCCTAGGTCTTCAGCCTGCTTGTGATTTATAATAGCTTCGATGCGCTTATAGCTACCCTACAGATTTGGGGCTTAACAAGCTTCCACAATCAAATGAGCCAATTCCTTAAAATAAATCTCCTGATGCATAGATACATAGACATAGACATAGACAGCTGTAGATATAGATATAGGCATATACACATATCCTGTTGGTCCTGTTTCTCAGGAGAACCCTGCCTAAGGCACTTTGTTGGATAAGGTAGGTGGAATAGTGGCTTACCTAATATGTCTACATGTTAATTCCCAGATCTTGTGAATATGACAAGTGGGACTTTGCAGATGTGATTATTCTACATCACCCAAGTAGGCCCAATGGATGCACAGAGGTCCTTGTATGTGAAAGAGAGAGGCAGGGGAATTAGAGTGAGGGAAGTAGATGAACCAACTGGCAGTAGAGGTTGAAGCGAAGTAATTGCTAAGGAATGTGTGCAATCTCTAGAAGCTGGAAAAGGTGGGGAAACAGATTATAGGGAAATATGATTGAAGAATTAATGAAATGTGGCCCTTAAGATCATTATGTTATTGTGTCACCCAATGTTGCCATATTAAAGACAGAAACAGGAGTTTGCAGGGTTTTGCCCTGAAAGAATGTGTGAACCCAATGGTTCACTTATCAGAGGCTGTTATCATGGGAGAGCTCTCAAATCTCCGGTGGGGAAGCAATCCAAGGGACTCCCTGGTTATCTCACTGTGGGCTATTCTGTGCCTTCAAAGGGAAGGTACGATAAATATCCAGTCCGCAAGATGGGAGCCAGAGACAATGAGTGTACTTTGGTCTGAGACATGCCTCTCTGTCATAAACAACCTGTTTGTAGAAATTCAGGCTTCCTGTTCACTCCTGACTGACTGTCTAAGTCCACAATAACTACATTAAAGAAATACAGAGTCACTATACCTCTTTTGTTATACTTCTGTTAATTGATGACTACCTCTTAGAACTTAAAAGCTAGCCCCTGAAAGACTTTGTACCTGTTTGTTCACCTAGAAAGATTAAGACTTGTTAGTAGCCCCTTGAGAGGACTTTTGACCCTAGCCCACTACCTGTGTAATCCTGTTCCCCTAGCAAATGTGTAACCCTGACAACTACTAATTGAGACCTACAATTATAAAAACCTGTGTGAATCTAACCATATTGCTAGATCATACACGGAGACAATGATCTAGTCGCCTAAGTCCCCCGCTGTGATTATTCTGATCTTTTAATATAAAACTATAAACTATACCTTAGTCTCTGTGTATTCTTTTATTCTCTCTACTTCCTATCGATTTTCTTATCCTCCATGGCGACCCCTATCTTAGAGACCTGGCTCCACGGGGAGGAGCAGCTGACCTCCTCGTGGGCCTGCCGCACCCGCGTCCCCTTCTCCCTTTGTCCTCCCTTTCTCCCTATTTTCCCAGACAATTTTTGTTTGATTTACTATGTTTTAAAAGTAAAATTACAGCTCACCAAGTGGTTGACATTGACCTGAGACTTCTGTAATTAGAAGAAAGGCCATTTTACACATTCAACCCTTACAGGTAGACATAAACAGATCATGGTTCCAACACGTGTTTCTGAAACAGGATATTAATCCTCCATTAGGAGCACAGAAGATGCATAAACACTTTCAGAAGTTTAAACTTCAAACACTCAAATATAGGTTTCCTTATGCAAATGCACATATAAGATATATTGCTAATATAGAACCCATTGAAATTGCTTCTGTGAAATAAGAATGATAGAGATTTCTTTGAACAGAAGAATGGACAAAGACTGAAACAAGAGAAACTACATAAGCATTTTAGACTTTATAAAAATTGTTCAGTAAAGTCACAATATAGCTATTCATATAATGAATTAAATCATAAGCTTCCTTTTGTGTAATTAAATATGCTATAAAATTATATTTTTAAATAACTCTTCACCATATACTATATGTTACAGGTATGCATTATGTATTTATACTCAAGGTTGTGTGCATACAATAAAAGTATTTACAAGGCATCTTTTGACTATATGATATCTTTTTTCTTATGCACTGATTTTACAACCTAAAACAGTATAAAAAATTTACAAAAAGAAAATAATTAATTCTGTATAAATTATAATAGCGAATATTTAGTTAATTCTAGTGGTTGATTAAGAAAGCTGCAGTGTATGTGAAGATATTTCTAGGGTGGTGGTTTTGTGTATGTGTGTACAATGCTACAGATAAAGATATTACATGTGTGATATAAGAGAGATTAATACCCTACTTCTCCTTTACCTAAGTCTATCCTTATTTCTACCAGAGCTGATCATAACATTGAATGAAATTTTTTTTGTAATTTTAGTTGTCCAGAGAACATGTTGATGTTTTAAATTTTAAATTACATGCATATCTATAACCCCCCACTCTTACACATCTATATTCTAAATTTTACAGGTAAGTCAGCAGGAAATTTGATAAGGAAAAAAAATTCCAAGACGTGTGTGGAAAATATGGTATGCATGCTATGGTAAGTAGGAGGGCAGTTTGGGATATGTGGTACAGGATGAGTGCCTTTATTTACAGGGTATTTCCCCTTAAATATTTCATATAGAGCATCGTGAATTTGACTCCTCAAGGGTGAGACAGTTCCTACACTTTTCCATCCTTGGCCCACACAAATCATTGAGTAGACATTTCATGATATCATAGAATACTTGAAATGGAATATTTGAAATAAGGTTTCAAAATTATTTTTAAAATCTTCTTGTGAATAAGTTACTGGCAGACCTGAACTCTTGTCTGACATTAGGAAACTTAAATGCATCTAAAATTTATCTCCCTAATCAGGTTTTTACAAAAGTAATAGAAAATAGCCCTTGCTCATATTCAGACCTTACATTGGCCATGTAAAAATAATAATAAATGATTTGAAACCATTTCCTTTATTCATTAATAGTACAGTATAAGAGATAGTAAAAATTTTACTATCTCTTATACTGTACTATTATGTTTTTTACCTACTCAATGTGATTTTCATTAAATTAAGAGGGATATTAATCACATAGTAAAGTATGAGAGCTCTTTAGTGGAAAAAGAAAACCTTTCAGTTAGAACTAAAACAGCAGCTGCAGGTGTTTTGAAATAAGTTGACCAGTTTAAGTACCTAGAAATCATCTCTCTAGAGGATTTTTGTTGACATGTGATTTATATTTTCTCCAAGGTGGGCTAAGGTTGAGTCTTAAGAAAAAAAGTAAAAAGATTGTTTTCAGAAAATCATGGTCTGGCTTAAGAGAATTTTATTCTTAAATATGAAGTTTTCTCTCAGAGTTGAGAAATATCTGGTCCTAAGTCTTAATTCTCCTCCATGAGAAGGACTCACAAGCTGATAATTGCACAGAATAATTTTTTAGCTAAATTAATTTGAATGTAGACTTTGTGCTGATGTCCGATTGTGTTTTCTAGAATTTCTTTATCAAACTACTTTCCTAGGAGCATACTAAGTAGGAAGATGGTTTTAATCAAATAAATGTTTTCCTTTTAAAGAACCAATCAGCTCTTGCATTGGCTGTCTATTCTTACCAAACAAAATTATAAACTAAACTGAAATATTAAAATATTGTTAGTACAAAAATTTTTGAGATTTCATATTTTGGAACTTAAAATTTAAATCATTCCATTGACTTAGTAATGGTTCAGTATAAGCTACCTAAAATAAATCCCTAAGAAATCTCTTCTATATAGTGCTTAGGACACTGCATGGATCCATTTGATTTAATAGATTAATATTGCTTCCAGCTCTTCACTTGTACTCTGTGCATTTAAATCAAAATAGAAAAGGGATAGCAACAGTATTAGTCAGTGTTTACTTTTCCCACACGCTAAAGATTGGATGACTTTAAGAGGCAGGGAGGTAAATTCCATTTGTTTTATTTATTAAGCACATTTTTAGTTATTATTCCTCATTCCTTCTCACTCTAAAAGAGGAGAAAATAGTACAGGTTGCCCCTCAAGCTATTAGTCAAGTGACCTAGTTTCAGTTATCCCTCTTTTGGGTTGGACCAATAATGATTTTTCCCAGATGACCATATTTTCTTTTATTCCCATGCAGGAATTCCGAGAGTTTTAAAAAGAAAGTGTGGAGTTCCTCCAAGATCTATGGTCAGAACACAAATATTTTGAAATAGTCTCCTTCCCAGCCTGCTGCAGCTATCAGCAACATCAACAGTAGTCCTTTTTAAAAGAGAATCTTTGAAAGATGGTTAAGAAGAATTTAAAAAACAAAGTTTTGTAATACATGGATCTCTTTCATAGGCAATCAATTAGACACAATTCACATACTTTCTAATTTTTTTTCCCATGACTTTAGAATTCTAGGCCTGTTGCTAGTGACACTCAAAATAATCATTAGTATGATTTAATAATAAAGTCATTATAATGCCCAAATGGTGTAGGAATAGAAACATTATTTTAGAAAGGATAAAACTATATAGGAAATAAAACCCTTATTTCCTCTAGTGGGAGAGGCAGAAACATGTAGGTCATTTTAAACTTCTGGTGGATTTGACATTAGTAGGAAGATGGCCAGGACTTGTGAAATTCTTTTTGCCTCAGAAGGAAAAGTGGAAAGGAAAAAGAAGCTATAGGATTTTCCTAATTAATAATTTCTGGGCTAAAATGCCACATATACGTACTAAATATTATACATACACATCTATAAAATGTAGTAACTAATTTTTCTTCCTTATTATTTCATATAATAAAGTGGTAAACATTATAGTTTGGTATTTACATTAGAAAGCATTCAGATGAAAATATGACTAAATTAGAGGTGGAACTAATGCTCCTCAGAGATGGCTACAATGACTACTGAAATTTTTGTCTCTCATCTTTGAATAGATGATGACAGTGTCTTTTTTTCTACAAAGGATGGTTGTTTTATGAAAGGTTAAATGTATGTAGAAAGGTGTGTATCAATGACTAATATTTTAAGGTGCATTTAAGTGTTTTCTTGCAAATGTATTCATAAAGTCAATATTTTCATACTCTATCATAAATTCCTGAATACTTTTCCACCTATTTCAAAGATAATTTAAAAATATAGTTCCCCTACTACATAAATTCAGTATGTTCTTCCACTGATGCTAACAATTTTAACCTTTATTACAATAATTTGCCAGTATCTGCTTTGTAAACTCATGGAGACTGAGGTCTCTGGAAAAACCGTAACACTGTCTGCCAGCAGTGACACCATAGTAGAAGACTTGCAAAGTACCTTACACTGCAGCTCAATATATCCCTTTGAGAATGGATATTTGATGGCTTATTTCTGGGCTCTAGGGGAGAGAGCTCCCATCACTGAAAAAAGTAAATAATTCTCAGAATGGAAATAACTATTATGTTGTGAATAATGCCAGAAGCTATTCCTATAAGGCTAGAGCCACTCAGCAGAGTTTATTGATAAAATGGAAACGTATACAGGAATACACTCCCGGCTGGGGCTCTGTTGTGTGTGTGTGCAGGGTTGGGGCAAGGGGTTGTTAGGGAGATCAGATCCATGAGCAGCTTCCACTCCTCTTTTTGGGACTAATGATACAATGCCTAGAATTCTTAGCTCCCACATCCTAAAATTATGCTAATATTTTCTTTGTGTTTGATAAAAACTTTAGGCAAGGGAAAGGCTACAGAATGGGCATTACTGAGTGCAGCATTATCTGGCAGTACAAGGAGAATTGGGCTCTTCCTCCAGAAAAATGTTTTAATTTTATGGACTTATGGGCAGGGACCAATCGCTTTGCCATGTGGTCAGGCAATTGGTCCCCAGATAATTGTACAATTAAGAATATACCTGTATGGGGAATGTAGTTATAGAAATCCTATGGGAATTACAAGAATTAAAGTGGGGCCATGTAGCTACCCAACAGAAAAACTCAGCTACTGGTGCAGAAGGGGGACTGGGTTGCAAAAGCTGACGGCCTTGTCTGGATCTTAGAAATAGCTACATGTGTATTTCAAACATGTTGGCTGGGAAGTGCTCAAGCTATGAATCATTGTGTGGAATAACTACATGTTTCTTTGTCAAACTTTGAAGCTAATGTGGTAAAAGATGTATAGGATACCATCAAGAAATAAAGATGTGTAAGAGTTCTCAAAACGATAGCTGACAATAGCTGGCAGGCAGCTACATAGGATCCTCGCCAGGAGTTACAAATGACTCAAATGGGTTCTGACTGGAAAGGCATGTGTTTGCCATTGGGCTTCCTTATCCTGTAAAGGAGACAACAGCTGAGAATACCATGGCAATTTTGAAATGGAATGTGTATCAGTTTGGTCTCAGGCTACACTTTTTTTCAACAAAGGTAAGCATAGCTTAATATGGACTTATGTCCCTCTTCGTACTCAAAATAATGGTTTGAGAACTAGAATGGGCAATTAAAAGTGAGGTTAATAAAAAGTGGGGGGTGGTAAAGGTGTGAAAGGAAGGTTGTTTTGATCAGATGAATGTACTTGGCCTGAATGACCAGTAGAGAAGGACAGAACTTTGTCAAGGTTTCTGGGGTGTGGAAGTGGAATGGGGTCCAGGGGAGGGGAGATGATACAACCACAGACCCTTTCACGCTTTCCAAATTCTTTCATCTTGTCAGATACAGGTTTGCTGTGTCTGGGACTGTTCACACATGTCACAACAAGAGAGACCTTGATGTACTAATTCGGTTCCTCTGAATTTATGCATATTCTTAAGGAAATGATGGACTGAACATAGTCTTCAACATATATATTTAAACTAGAATTAACTGTACATATGGCCTCACTGCCTAATTATTAGAATTATCCCATTCTGTTCCTTTAATCTGTGTCTGGATGAAAAAGGATTTTTGGGAATGCTGTTCTGTGGATGGTTGTATGCCTGAATCAGAGATCCCTCCTAGTGAAATTGAGCCTGGATTAAGACAGGTAATGAATAAAAGAAAAAGGGAAATTATGGCAGAAAAGAAGTGATCATTTAAATTAGTAATGATGTCTGAAAGACAGAGCATCTCAAATCTGAAGAGTAATTTTCTCTTATTTCTTTCAGATGTAGTGCCAAGTCAAGGTCACTGCTGGAAGACATCCCTTGATAAGTTTTTGCTGAGAAGGGTATCTGAGTGAGCCAAACTGTAAAATTTACCCAGGAAGTCTCTTTGCCTGGTTTGGAGAAGATATCAATGAGCATCCTTTGATGATGACAGTGCTACTAGCTGAAAAACTGCCTGAGTAATAGTGGTGTGTAATTACCATTTGGATTGTGTTTTGATCTTGGTTTTCTTACATTGCACTGAACTGGACATATTGTTCCTGGTGGTTGGCAACTGCTGTATTGTGTTGCTGTAAACCACGATATGGCTTGTTAAGGTAACTACTTGGGATATGAAAGGCAGCATATCATTATCACCTTCTTTGTATACCTAAAAAAAATACTTTACTAGGTGTGAATATATATATATTTTCTCACCCAAGGTGGGGTTTGGGGGAGACACTGAGAAGCACTTGTGATATTTATGGATACAAGTTCTTCAGAAGACTGTGACCTAATCAGTGAACACTTCCCCTCCCCCTACATCTCTCCACCGTATCACTAAAGGTCTAATTTGCTAGGGTTCTTTTTACCCAGTACATGTCTAGTTTTCAACAAAAAATTATAAGACATACTAAAAAGCAAAAAATGAAGTTTGAAGAGATACAGAAAGCATCAGAACAAGGCTCACATATGGTAGGGATGTTGGCATCATCAGACCATTAATTTAAAACATATACTTATAAAAATATATATATTCAGTGAATTAGATATGTAAAATGGTCGATATTGCCATGATATGGCGGTCATGTATCACTGGTGATTTGCCACAAGAACATGCAGAAAGGCAATTTTGGAAGCCATATGGTACATACAAACTGAGTGACAACTGGAAATAGTGTATGATTTACTGACAATCTCCTATGGCACTTAACACTTTTGGAGATACAGAATATATTTGATTCTTTGTTAGGATTTCTATTTTTCTGCTTACATGTTGTCTATTTTTTCCATTATAGTCCTTAGCCTATTAATCAGAGTTGTTTTAAATTAATGGTCTGATAATGCCAACATCCCTACCATATCTGAGCCTGGTTCTGATGCTTTCTGTATCTCTTCAAACTTTATTTTTTGCCTTTTAGTATGTCTTGTAATTTTTTGTTGGAAACTAGACACGTACTGGGTAAAAAGAACTCTAGTAAATTAGACCTTTAGTGATATGGTGGTGAGATACAGGGGAGGGGAAGTGTTCACTGATTAGGTCACAGTCTTCTAAAGAACTTGTGTCCATAAATATTACAAGTGTTTCTCAGTGCCTCTCCCAAACCCCATCTTACATGAGACAATATCTGGAGGGGCCTAGAGTTGATAATTTTCCTTCTCCTGCATGGAAGGCTAGAGAGAACTTAAGTTGGGTATTCCCTTCCCCCAAGACAGTTAGGCTCTGATAAAATCCCAATATGTTGGGCTTTGCTAAAATAGTTTTCCCTGAGGGAAGGACTAGTTAAGAATAGAATTCTCTGGCACATTCGTAAAGGGTTACTTTTTTTGTCCTCCTGCAAGAAGCGTGAGGGAATTTTTCTCTGATATTCACTGTGGAACCTAGTAGAGCTTCAGGAGCTAAAACTCACAGAAGTATGGGGGTTCCTCTGGGGTTTGTAGCTCATAGAGTTCTCCACATTGCACCTATAGCAATTTGTCAATTGTAGTTCAGGTTTCCTACTTTGGGACTGTCTTCACAGAGGTTTCTGTTCATTCATGTCTGCTCCAGTACATTGTGAATCTCTTATCCACCTGTCCAAACAGGAAGTCCTCCACAACATACTTGAATTACACCCACCCATGCCGTAAGCATTCAGAAGCAAACACGTATGGTGTTTTACTCAACACTGGCCCCAACATACTGACAGGCAATTGGGATTTGGGAGAGCGGTGCCCAGAATTATGGGGACTGAATCAAGGAAGCAATAAATTTGGGTTTGGAAAAGTTGTACATGCCAGTGAATGGCCTCTTTTCAAAGCTTTAAAAAGCTACAAATAATTATGGCTAAATGGGGTAAACGTATAGTACAATTAATAGAGAAATATAAAAAATTTGTGAAGGGATACAATCACAGTTCATGTGATTCTTTTCCCCCAATGTTCATTGGATGATAGAGATATCCTGGCAGTTGTTAATGTTTTGGTATGTTAACTTTTATGCAACATTGTATAAGTTCCTGATACTCTTCCTCCATCTTTTTCCTATAATTCTTAATATTAAAAAATATTGACAAGAGTTGAGAAGAAACTTGGAGTAAAGGATCAATAGGTGATTTTATGGCATTTCTTCTGACTTCAGGGATACTCAAGTATTTGACCATTGGCTGAATTGTCCTAGTAACGCTAACTCCCAGAATTAGGAGTATAGCTATACTTAATACAAGATAAATCGGAATGTGTTTAAGGATAATGTACCAAGTTAAGCACCTATACTTGATTCTTAAGATTGTTTTTCAAGTAATGAAGAATCAATATTGATAAGGTTCAGCTGCAATTGGAGACTGGACAATCGTCATTTTCACCAAAGGATGGCATAACTAGCAAGATATAAAAGCTAACAAAACCTCAGAATTGATGGCTTTCTTAAGAAGAGATTGTCCATATCTACTAAGATTCATATTTTCTGATTGCACATACCCCAAGTGTGGCAGGGCATATTAATTTTCTGAGGTGGGTAATGATATTATGGAAATGTAATAGACTGCATACTTAGGAAATTCATGCTGAAGCACATAGAAATCTCATGTTGTCCATAATTTCAAATGCTTAGCAGATACACACATGCATAGATATATAGACATAAAGCAAATATGGTAAAAATGTTACCAGGTGGTGAATAAGCAGGCATTTACTATACAATGCTTTCAATCTTTTGTGTGTTTAAAAAGTTTCACAATATAAAGTTAGGCAAAAGAAGAAAAAGTAGAAGAGGATGAGGGGAAGGCAAGGAGGAGGGAGGAAAGAGGGCAGAAAGGGGGAAAGAAGGGAGAGTGGGAGGGTGGAAGAAAGGATATTACCCCTAAAGACACAATTTCTCAGCTTGAATTCTTCTCTACCACTTACTGTCTTGAGAAATATTGTATTACATTTATGGATTTCAGTCCCTTCTATGCAAAACGATGGTAACAGGAGTCATTTAGTGGCTACAAAACACATCTTAATTATTACTCAGCATTCCCAAAAGGTTGTTAGAATGTGGCTGTCAATAGAGCCCATTTTTTGTTTGTTTGTTTGTTTGTTTGTTTGTATTATCTGGAATGTCTTTCAGAACTAGTCTAGATGCACCCTTACAAAACAAAGTTAAAGTAATAAGACTATAACTGTGCCTGGCTATAGGAAGATTTTGTTTTCATGTGGATAAATTATACAAGAACCAGAGTTGGTGGTTCTTGCATTCTGCTTAATGTAAAATTCAAAAATTTCACTTATAATTCTTATAGGAATCCTGATATAAAATTTATAATAGATAGGAAACCTCTGACTATGAAGGAAAAAAAAAGTCCTGAATCAGACAGGTAATTTAGGCATGGTTTTGATGATGATGGTGACAATAACTTAAGCCGAGTATGAGATCACTTCAAATACGAATATCAGGTAGTGGTTTCTGAGTATTTGAAAGTATAATTGATAAAGCTTAAAACACCAAATGAACTCAGGAAAGCATTAAAAAAGTTTAAATCATTCTATAAAAATAAATGATTTCCATTTTAACTTTATCACAATTAAGTCCAGATTTTCTCATAGTAAATTTTACCTGTGGTTTCTTTATCAACAGCCTTCAAGATTTTTTGCATTTTTACATTTAGTGACATTTACATAAATATGCACAATTAAGAATAATCACTAAAAATGTCTCCTTCAAAATATTCTTACTATTCTCATTTGTATTCACTTTGTTATGAAAAATAATTTATACAACTTTGTAGGAAGCCTTATCAAGATTTCCTCTACTAACTGATAAAGCAGTCTTCCCTGTTTCAAAATTTAATAAAGGCATTGTTTAAAATTGAAATCCCTGAATATTAATAATTGTTGCCACAGTTAAGACGCTTGTAGCAAGTCCTTTTTTTGTTACTCTCCCAGCATTCTTTTACTCCCCACCTCTTCTTCCCTCTCAACAATCCTTACTTTCTCTTTGGAAACTCATAGGTTCTGGGGAGGATAATTCCACCCCAGCTCATAACCTAATCTAAGCCAGTCAGTAAATTTCATATCACTGGTGATAGAGACTGAATGACCTCAGCCAACCCAAGTGGAAGGAATACCAAGGGTTTGCTGTCAATGCTAGGAAAGCTCTTGCTCACTCTCTTGTTAATCTGTCCAGTTAAATAGCACCAGAGCTGCTGAAGGTCATCTTGGATCCCCAGAAGTAGTCAGTTACAAAATAAAGCTGAATTGTGGAAGTTGGAGCATAAAGTGGAAAGAAACCAGGTCTTAGATAGCAAAGTAGTACCAAATGATTACCCGTGTCTGAAGCCAGCAATACCTCTAGATATTTTGTTTACAATAAGCAAAATAAAAAAGTTCTCCATTGTTTCTGATAGGGGAATCTGATTTCTGTTATTTATTAATAGGAGGGCATGTCATTAGGTATCTTCTGTGGGAGCTAGCATAAGCCACATGGTTTTGGCCTCCCATTCAATCAGAATGTTACTGAACCTGACCTTACTTGAAAACTCTTAAAATCTCAAGTGTTCAGTCAGGAGTAAACCAATTCCTCCAAAGTAAACAGTTTATTTTCAATTTATAATTCAAAAATTTATGAACATCAAAGGCTATGACTAGAAAATAAATATTATTTTGATGGTATGCCACCATTAGCAAGCTGCTTGGACCCACCATTCCTCTTTTGGTTTTAATTTTGCATTTTTCAAAGCAATATTAACATAAGAAATGAGCTTTTGCATAAACCTCTAATCAGAATTATGCAAATTGGTGTTTTGTTTTGGCAACTGCCTAACCACTATATTAGTGTAGGGTTGAATCAGAGGACATCAGAGGCTTGCCTTTGTACCTTTGTATCTAACTATGTACATGCATCTCGCATGTGTATCTAACTAGGTATCCAAATTTGTATCTTTAAGTGGGATGAGTCCCTCAGTTTTGTTTCTGCTCGGCTTTGATGTAATTATTTCCTTTAAATCTGCTCAGAGCGAATGCAGAGAAACAATTTTCTGAGAATTGGCTCAGAAATTCATTAGCATTGGATAATACTTAAAAAAGTTATTGAACTAGATGCTATTTAATTTACTTGGGCATGGTTATTTTGTGATACCTTTATATGAGGTAAAGGCTTTTTTTGTTTCCTAAGCAGAAAATAGCCTCATTGAAATATCTGTCTTTTTCTTTCTCAATTCCTCCCTCCACCCTACCCCTTTCCATCCCCATAAGACTTAAATCAGTCTATAATCTGTCCTGCAGTTCTATGTGCTATATGATAAATGTGCTAATAACCTTGAATTCTTTCCAGCCCTCCTTGGCTTCAGATCACAGGAACCTTTCTTAGATGGAAAAGAAAATGGACTTCCAAAGATTAGAATTACCGCTTAACAGATACACAGGAGCCAAAACCCACAGGCCATTGAGATTTAAAAAAATACTAACTTCTGTGGTATCTTCTACCTTCCAGTTTAATGAAGAGTCACTTCCCCGTCTCTGACTCAGTTATGGAGATGCAACCTTGTTTATAAAGCATGCTTTGAAGTTTTCTATTTTAGGGTCTCTTTTATTTTAATCTGAGTCCAACTTCATAATTGTCCATTAAAACACCATCCGTGAACTGTTATGTTTGAATTCTAAGTTAAATGGGTCACTTGGGGGTACTCAGCAATAAAACCAACAGAAAAAGAAACGTAACAAAGGGAAATACAATCACCATTAACAGCCTACATTTACAGATGGACCCAGATACCCTGGGTGGGCCCAGGATCTTTGTGATTATCAGCTGCTATCTTAAGAAGAGAGATAAAAAGAAAAGAAGAATATTCCAGTGACTTTACTTAAAAGTCTCTAATGATAATGAAACTTTTTTAAAAAACCTAAATCAATTATTTGTGGTTTTATTTTTCTTTAATTATTTGAACTACATAGATGTGTATGAATATGCTCATATTATACAACACTATATATATGCACATACATATATACAATCTATACACACTATATACACACCTATATATATACTATACAAACATTTATGTATACTATACCTGTATACTATCTATACATATATGTGTATACATAGTATATGTATATATGTACACATATAAAACTTAGTTTGGTATCTTAAGCTTCAAGTGTGATGGCTAACCTTCAAAGCAAAACAAAGCATGCAATTAACAGTGACTGGACAGTTAGTTTTTATTTTAGTGTCTCCATTCTTTCCATAAATATTTGTTAGAGGCCAATTCTGTGCCAGATTTTATGCTGGGTGCTGGATATAAATTAAATATACTCTCCTACTATTGACTCATATAATTCTACCAAATATTACCTTTTTAAAACTAATAAGCTATTACACTTTTACAAGGAACTTTAAAAAATATTTCTTCAAGTTAGGCAAGTATTCCCAATTTTCTGAATTAGGAAACTAAGACTCAAAAATGTAGAGTGACTTGTTGAATGTTAAAAAAAAGAAAACTCAAGTTCCCATCTTATTTCTTATCTTTTTCATTTCAGAGTATTATGGGGTACAGATGCTTTCACTATATAAATTGCCTTTGCATCACCCAAGTCAGAGCTACCAGCATGCCTGTCTCCCAGACAGTGTACACTGCATCTGTTAGGTGTGAATTTACCTATCCCCTCGTCCCCAATACTCTATGAATGTTACTTTCCATATGTGCACATTATTGTTGATTAATTAGTACCAATTTAATGGTGAGTACATGAAGTATTTGTTTTTCCATTCTTGTGATACTTCACTTAGGAGAATGGGCTCCATCTCCATTATAATACAATAGGTAGTTCACCAATTGTTTTTTTCATGGCTGAGTAGTACTCCATGGTATACATATACCACATTTTATTAATCCACTCATGTGTTGACGGGCACTTGGGTTGTTTCCACATCTTTGCAATTGTGAATTGTGCTGCTGAAAACATTCAAGTACAGATGTCTTTTTAATAGAATGCCTTTTTTTTCCTTTGGGTAGATGCCCAGTAGCGGGATTGCTGGATCAAATGGTAGTTCTATTTTTAGTTCTTTGAGGTATCTCCATACTACTTTTTTTTATAGAAGTTGTACTAGTTTGCAGTCCCACCAGCAGTGTATGAGGGTTGCTATCTCTCCACATTCATACAAACATTTATTGTTTTGAGACTTTTTGATAAAAGCCATTCTCACTAGAGTTAAATGATATTTCATTGTGATTTTGATTTGCATTTCCCTGATGATTAGAAATGAGCATTTTTCATATATTTGTTGGCCATTAGTCCATCTTCTTTTGAAAGGTTCTGTTTATGTCCTTTCCTCACTTTTTAATAGGATTGTTTGATTTTTTTCTTGCTGATTTTTGTGAGTTCTATATAGATTTTAGTTATCAGCCCTTAATTGGATGTATAGCATACAAATATTTTCTCCACTTCTGTAGGGTGTCTGTTCACTTTAAGGATAGTTTTCTTGGCTGTGCAGAAGCTTTTTAATTTGATCAGGTCCCATTTATTTATTTTTGTTGTTGCTGTGATTGCTTTTAGGGTCTTTTTCATAAATTTTTTGCCTAGGCCAATGTCTATAGGAGTTTTTTCAAGATAGTTCTTGGATGGGGGAACTCAGATTTTCTGATTTTCATAATAGCATTACCTTTGGGTGGGAGAGCCATCATTACTGTAAGTAAGGTAAATATCTGAAATATATAAATTTTTATAATAATGAAAAAATAATTTGTTCAAATGTTTCCCCCTTGCATGAGTTTTCACTATCTCTTCTTTGTACACACACACACACACACACAGGTTTTATGTATTTGTTCCATTTCTAGAAGCTCCTTTATGGTAGAGCATTCCAGTAAGAAGTCAACCACATGAGGAAGAGAATCAAAGCAGAAATCAGCCAGTTGGGAGAAACGGAGTAAAGGTTTTGAGCAGCTGCTGTGGGGAAGAGGGAGAAGTATCTTAAAGAAGCCTAAGGTCTGTATATCTGAGGCTTCTGGAGTTGGATATTTTTCTCTGAATATGACACCATTTAGAGATTGAACCTCATGGGGCTAAGAATTGTAATCAGGTAATAGTATAACAGTAGATGAGAATGTTGTCAAGTGTAGTATTAACAAGAGGTCGCAATGCATTGGCGCCCAAAAACTCAACTCTGGTTTGACCTCCAGGAGGTCAGCTATTGCTCCTGGAAGCTGGCAGGCCTTCCTCCACCTTACACAAAGCCAAAATATGCAAGGTAGTTTTTAACAGGCCAGCACTATTCACATGTTATCTCTGGATTGCTTGCCTGGCCTGGTTTTTTAAGCTCTACATTCATATTTGTTCCCTATTCTCTAAGTTTCCAACCTGAGACTATTTTTCTGTTTTATGGGTCAGGTGTCAATGCTCACAGTTTTTGCTCAGCACCATTTCCCCAGATACAAGCATTTACCATCCTAGACTGTAATGTCTCCCACCCACCCTAACCACCCCAGGATTTCCCTAAATCAACCTAGTACTTGAAAGGAAGGGATTTAGGGGATACTTTTGCACATTACCATAGGATAATTTCTGAAGAATAATATTCAGTTACAGAAAAATTTAAAACCACCATCACTTGCTGCTATGCCATGCACTGTGGGGCAATATAGCATGGCTGCTATGCCATGCACTATGGGGCATAGTTTCTCTTGGATGAACTATGTGTTAAATCAAAGCTTGTGAAGAGTTATGATAACTATTGTTGCTGCAAAGCAGAGACACAATTTGAAGCACTGAGTTTTAAGAAAATACTCCAACACAGTAAGCTTTCTACCTACCAAATAAGAAACTTAGACATAAATGTAAAATTTTCTCCTTACTTTTGGTTTCCTGCTTAAATCTTTAGATTCTTTTTGTTGAATTCACTGTATCAGAGAATGAATTGCAGTTTCTGATACCCCTGATGATATACAGTAAAACGTTCCCTCACTGAGAATTATAGTCTCAACCTAGCACATCAGAATTGCCTCATTTCTTACCTCACATTTTCTCTACTATGTTTCAGAGGCATTTCAGGTTTAATTTTTCCAAATCTGACCTCTAGAACTTCATTTACCCCAATTTTTCTCTTTTCTATCTTTTCTATCTAAGTAAATGACATACCTATTGTTCTACACACACTCAGAAAATTGTGTTCTGTCTTTACAATTGCCCTCATAAAAATCTATCTTACTTCCAAACTGTATTTCAAAATCATTCACTTTTCCCAATCTCCATTCTAATTTCAACCAGTCATGTATGTCCCGGACCGTGCAGGAGCCTCCTTTACCATCTCCGCCCTTCTGTGTACTCTTGCCTCCTTCAATCCATTATCCACATAGTAGCAAGAAGGGTCTTAAAATCTGATGGTCTTCCCTGCCTGAAACTCTTTCATAGCTCCGTGTCGCATGCTGAATATGACACACATCTTAAACATGATCCTCAAAGCCTTATGTAATGTGTCCCTTAACATTCTCTCCATCCTCATTTTATGATATGCTCCCAGTAGCTTGCGACAATCCAGCATGCTGATTTTCTTTTGGTTATTTTAAAGCACTCTACACTTTCCCTCTATTGTCCTTAGGCCATGCTGTTCCTTCTGCCTGGCACTCTTTCCTCCTCTATAGTCTTCAAGTCTTCAAGTCACCAGGCTAACTGAAAATACCACTCCCTGACACCTGTACTTCATGACTTTTTAATAGTTTTGACTGTTAATTCTTATTGGAAGATATTCTCTAGCTAACAAAGCCACTTATTTGGTCCATGCAATGGGCAGGTCACAAGTCCTAGGCAATTGATGTGCCCCCATTCCAGGAACAGCCCTTAACCAATGACGGATGGTGGCAACTACCTCAGCTCTCTAAACTCTCCGCTGGGATGAGGGTGTTGTACTTTATCTCTAAGTGTTCCTAGAGCGACTGAGCCCCAATTGCCCAAGTAACCTGTTTAATAACATACCTTGAAAAGGATTTCTCTCCCCTGTTACACAGATCAAGTCTTCTATCTGTACACCCCTCAACATGCTTTATGTGCCTTCATCCCTGCCTTGCTTCAGCTTCTGGAAGATTCAAACATAGGCAGATGTTATTATTATTTCATAATAAAAACAGAACCATTAATTAAGTCATGTATTCATAAAACAACTAGGAACTATATTTTGCTCATTATGCATGTTTTTATCTAAAATGAAAAATACTGACAATTCTAGAATTATTCAGTAGGAATGCTTGTGTAATCTGCAGTTACTCATGTCTCTGTGTGCAAATACATGTGTTTATGTGAGTAGATGTGTGACTGTTTTAATTATTTATGTGTGTGAAAACATGAATTAACTGAGACTATTTTATCTAATTAGTGATGGGTGTGCATATCTGTAGGAACATGCTTGTGTGAGTTACCTGTGTGACAACTTTAAGAGTGTGACTACTTACATTTTCTTTTTTTTTTCTTTAAGAATATTATTTTGATTATCTCATGCTGGAAAAACAAAGTTTGAAAAACAAGGTAAATGCACTTTAATTAATAACATACTGCATTGATAAAGTAGATATAATATTGAACAATTGAGTATCCAGTGGCCAAGTGACTGTTTTGATTTCTTATATTTCTAAATTTATCTCTATAAGTAATGGAAAGCAGTTGATACAAGGCAGAAGCTGCATAGGGACCACTTGAGTAGAAGGTGTCAAAATGCTCTCCAAATGAATGGTTGTGGCTTTGTTTGCACCCTCCATTGGTAGGCCAGGCCAGTCTTGAAGGGTACTCTTAGGTTAGCCTGCAATACAAGGAAACTCCATGTTTCTAATGCTCATCTTTAGATGTTTGTTGACTCTGGAGAACTTGGGTGTGGTCATTTGTAAATGAGTTAGTGATATAGACAGAAATAATAGACCATCCTTTAGTATAAAGTTAACAGGGATAATCTATGGTACCTTTCCACAAAAGCAGTATTTTACTACATATTTCTAATTAAATATCTACCATTAAAGATTTACTGGTTTGCCCTTTAAGTCTAACTGGATAGATTTTAAGTGAAATTGTTTCTTTAAGTTTAAATTTCTTATTTGGGTTGATTTTCCCTATCTCAAAGGGCTTACCTTTCCCCTCCTTCCACTGAAATTGAGCATTAAGAAGACTGTGTATGGCAAGAAAGTTGCGGAAGGAACTCTGGCACATGTGCTGTGCTATCTTAGTGATGGCCAGTGCTCTGTGCCATCACTAAGTGTCTTCCTCAACTTCTCTAGGCTTTCTCTCATGATATTTGTCATCTGCCCCTCTAGTTTTTCCTGGCTTTTTTCTTTTATTATTCTTCTCTAAAGCAAACTTCCCATATGAAATATCCTTTGTTTATACTACACTCTGATTTATTGTTAAACTCTATACTTATATTCCTCAAGGGTTTTTTAAATATAAATATATTTGAGTTTAGAAACTCCCTTTTTTCCTCAACAAAGATTGGTTTTCAAGAATATTTTCTAACTATAATTCAAAGATCATTTGGGAAATCAAGATTTGACCATGGACTCTATTTTATTGCAACAAAAACACAAATGCCCTTAAAGCAATGGATATCTCTGACTAAATAGGAGAAAGATCACATTCAAGAAAGAAAAAGCACATTACTATATTTTAAAACTATTATCTGTATTATTTTAACAACAAATCACACAAAGAGTCACAACACTTCCATACCTCTACCTAGATTTTGAAGGTTGTTCACTTTGGGATGAAGTAGTGTTTGTGAAAATGTGTTTGTTGTTCCAACTCTTCTTTTGCTTGTCCATTGACAATAACTAAAGAAATTCTACTTTCACCAATTACAAATGAGATCGTAGGCCTTCCCTTAGCTCATATAGTACTTTAGTAAAAGAGCTAAAAATTATCTTTTCCATTATTTAATTACTAAAAGAAACCCACATGAAAATCTACTAGAAAAAATTTATGAGAAAAAAATAGCAACCATGATTTTTAAAAAAATTTTCAGAAAGTAGTGGTTTGTTACAAGGTTGACTATTAGTTTTCGTAGAAGATGTGATTTGGAAAGGTGAAATAGTCATTGCAAGATTGAGAGGCTTGATTTGTTGTTAATAATGCACTCAATTGTTTAGAACAAATAGCAATTGGCTATCCAGCTATCCATTAGCAAAAAAGGCATGATATTAGAGATTTGGGGGCAAAAATGAAGATCTAAAAATAATTTATAGCTTTACTCAACAAATGCATTTTTTATGAAATTGTGGAGTGTGATCACATGAAAAAATTTATAGTTTCTCTAGGGAATATTAATTCATTTCCCTTGCCAAACTAGGTTTTTATTTTTCCTGTTCCTAGTTAACCTTGCTCCTCAAACAGTCAAGAAATAGGCAGACCAAAGAAAGATGATCTCCTAGACTCATCATAATTATGAAAACATACTTTTTGATATTGATTTCCATTTTATACCAATTTAGGGCCTCATAGATTTTGAATTTCACCTCAAAGCAAAGCAACTCAAGAAGAATGGCTCCTTTCATTAGACAATGGAAGTGTATATGTTTCTCATAATGTCAAAAGCAAAAAGCCAGCAGTCATGTATTTGATGAATACCAGATCACAAAGTTCTTTTAATCATGTCATTTAAAGAAAAGTCTTTACTTTCTTGTTATATCAAAACTATAAAATTACCTCATAAAATCCAAATGCATATACTCCAGAATAAAAGCTACTATATTATGTTGCCCCTCAGTAATTTAAGACACATGATTCTCATAGTATACATATAAATTTTAATTTATCTTTTGAAATTGAATCTTGTGCCATGAATGAGAACCAAACATAAAATATTTGTTTCAGTAAAGCCTGGGATATTTAAAGAAATTTAATTGGATTTCATTGATATTATGCCCTAAGCCTGAAAAAGCACCTAATATTTCTATTCTTTATTATATTCTCCTGATAATTCACTTGAAGGAATATCTATAAAAGATTACACTTACATTATGTTAAATGGAAACAAGATAAGGGAGCTAGTATGCTAAGGGTATAGAGGACCTCAGTCTTAAGTAATTATTCCTGAATAGGGTTTAGGACAGTCAAATAAAATCTTTCTACATTTGGCATCTTTAAGATAATTTATAACATAGGCAATTTTCGATTGCCCTGGAGGCATTTAGGTAAATTGATTTCCGTGGACTAGCACAGAACTTTTAAGGAAGAAACAGAAATTAATATCAATTGTCCACTTGTTCTAATTGTGCCTTTAAAGTCATCTGTCAGTGAAATAATTTTATTCTGCATCAAAGCAATCTTGTTCAAAGACTGTGAGATGATACATCCCATTACATCCTTTTTTTTCACTCTCACATGAAACTGGGCCATACTAAGGGGTCCTAAATGAGAAGACAAATGGGAGGAAAAAGTATAAATGCCTAAATATTTAGGAGCACATCTTCTTAAATAACTTCCACTTGGCTATTGAAGTGCCTAAGCAGTAAATGCATAAAACTGACGATGCACATGGTGGCCATGGCACAAAAGCATAAAAACACAACAGAAGGACCTGGGTGGTCCTAGGGGCAGAGGGACATTATGGCAAGTTATGCAAGGAAAACCTTAGATCACAGATCACACTGCTTCAAGGAGCTGAAGAGCCACATCATAAAACCAATCTGAGCCCCTAATAAAGTTGGAAGGAAAGTCTATCCTAAAATACTTAACATCTAAAACATCTTTGAATGAGCTCTGTTATTGAACCAAAGCCAAAACCTGTAGGCTAGAAGTAAGGTCCAAGCAATAGAACGCAAATTGCCTACAAATAGGGGCAGGGGTAAATCAGGTAAACATTCTTGAACAGATGCCACATTGTTTAAAGAGCCAAAATAATATTTCTCCTTAGTTCATTCAATCATATATGCAACACATATTTATTTACTCAGTGCTTACTGTATACCTGGTACCATTCTAGATCCTGAGAATATATTAATGATTAAAAATAACAAAAATCATTGCCTCATGGAGATTATATTTTAATGGAGAGGGATAGAAAATAAATTTCCCAAATGGGGCTACAATAAATGTGAGAGGTGGTTATAAATACTATGGAAGAAACAAAGCAAATTAAGAAGGATAAGAAGTTTGAAAGAAACAAGATGGAATTTCATTAAGAATGTTTTCATTGACCTGAAAGAGGTAAGTAAGCCATGCAGATCCATCTTTGGGAAGAATTTTCCAGACAAAGAACATTAGGGGTCAAATTCTGAGGCAAGAGTATCTCTAGCTTCTTTGGGGAAGCACAAGAAGGCCAATTGATTGGAATGGAGCAAAATAGGTAGGGGACAGAATGGGTCTAAATGATGTAGAGCCTTGCAGGTTCTTCTAAGCATTTTGGATATCACACGGAATGAGATGAGAGACTACTGGAAGATTTTTAGTATACAAGTAAGGTGACTTTTGGGGGGACCACTTTGGCTGCTATACAAAGAATAGATTATAAGGAGGCAAAAATAGAAATAAGAAATCTATATAGGTTGATATAGCAACAATCAAGATAGGAGAAGATGGCAGCAGGAGATAGTAAAGGAGATGGTGAGAGGTGATCAGATACCAGAGCAGGGTTTCTCAACCTTGGCATTAATGGTATTTTGGGGTAAAATTTTGTTGTGGGAAATTCTCTGTCATTGCAGGATATTTAGCAGCATTCCTGGTCTTTACTAATTAGATATCATTAGCAACCATCTTTCCCCTCAGTTTTGGCAACCAAAAATATCTCCAAACATTTCCAAGCGTACTCTCAGAGGAAAAATCAGCCCTGGTTTAGAATGACTATTCTAGATACATTTCACAGGCAAAGCCAAAAATGATTGGAAAGAGATGAATCGAGCATGATGCATTAGTTGGAAGACAGTTAAACTTTTGTCACCATGAGATAAAACGTAGAGCAGCACAAATAAAACAAACAATCCAGAGTGTGTTGGTGGGCACTGTTCAATGAGGTCACCCAGAGAACACTAAGGGGACCGCCATACTACATATATCTGATTTATTAGGTAGCTCCCAAGAACTGAAGCCAATTTTCAACTTGTGGAAAGGGAGAAAGAAAATATGGAGATCACACAACATCAACTTTAAGAACATGAAGTTGAAATTGCATGCTTTACTTCCATGCATATCTCATTGGAGAAAGCCTAGCATATAGCTACATGTCACCGCAAGAGATCTAAAATACATTCTTGAGCTGGGAATACACATGGCCAGGCAAAACATGAGTAGCATCAGGTGTCAGGTGTGGGAGGGAAGGTTGGGTATATACACACCTAATGGGTGTGGTGTGCACTGTGTGGGGGATGGACACACTTGAATCTCTGACTCCAGTGGGGCAAAGGCAATCTATGTAACCTAAACATTTGTAGCCCCACAATATGCTGAAATAAAGACAAATAAATAAATACATGGGTAGCGAAGAGTCTGTAACTAAATGAAAGGATTACAAATGGAGTGTAGTTAGCTGTCTCTGCCAATAATGTTTCAAAACCTTCTTGGTCTGATCAACTGGAAGTATCTTGTTACCTTCGTAGGAAAAATTATGGTGGAGCATGTTTGTTCAAGATGGTGGTAGTGCCAGGGGAGACCAAAAGCTGAATTTTGAACATTAAATTAAGATGTTAAATTTAAGATGCTTATTTGACTCCTATGTAGAGAGATTCACTAGTTCAGGACAGAGTTCTGGACTAGCAATTTAAATTTGGGAACACAAGCTTGTGCAATGAATATGCTCACGAAGTGAGGATGTGTGTGACTAAAGAATTCTAAAAAGTAAGTCTTAGGATCCTCTGACTACAATCAAGGAAGAACCAATACATGAGACTGAGAAGTAGCAGCAAGTAGAAAGAAAATAGGTAGAGTGTCCCAGAAGCTTAGTGAAAAAGTGCTTTAAGGAAAAGAAAATGATTGATCATGTTAAACCTTGCTAAGTCAGTAAGATGAAGATGGAAAACTAACCATGGTGATCTTGGAAAGAGTAATTTTGGTGTAATGGTAATTGTGAAAGGGAGTCAAGAGAAAATGTGAGAAGAGAACTGAACACCACTGTCATGGCAACTTATCCAAGGAGTTACACAGTAAAGCAGAGCAGAGAAATGAAGAAGAAGTGGGGGTTGGGGAGGGAATGCAAAGAGGTTTTGTCAACAAATTCTATAGCATGCTTGAATACTAATGTAAAATATCCAGCAAAGAGGGGGAAATTTATAATAACTTTTGCTATTTTTTCCAGTATCTCAAAGCTTAACTAGCATGAGTCCTACTATAAACACCATTTTATTCATTCTTTTTTAATTTAAAAAGTTATGTACCATGAAAAATTCTGTATTTTCATTCAGACATACATGAAGACATAATACTTGTATATATTGAATTCTATACAAGAAATATTTGAAATAATAAGGTTGATAGTCAATATGTGCTAGCATGGCCATCTATTAATACAACTAGACAATCTCCCCTAATCTGATCATCTTTGTATCTAGCTATATGCTGCTTACAATAGACAAAACAAAATCATAAAACTACAGAAATTATGGATGTCCATGAATAGAAAAAGAGATAACAGGCAAGTATTAACATAATGAAGACTGATGTAACTATTTTAATATAAAAAATAAGGCCAAAGAAGGTTAATACATAATGGAGACAGTTCAAATTGTTTAGAAGATAAAACACTACTAAACTTGCATGTACTTAATAGCATAGCCACAAATATAAAAAGCAAATTTGAAATACAGGGAAACATTGACAAATGCATCATAGTAAGAATTTTAACACAGTATTCAGGAACTAATAAAGTATGTGCCCATGCAAAAATCAATAAACTTCATCTAATGGTCACAAATGGAACACTACATCTAATAAATGGAGAGAGCATAGTGCTTTCAAGAAAAAATGGAAGATATACAAATATTGACCATATATTTTACCTACAAGCAAGTCTTAATAAATGTTAAATTCTGACCGTAGCACAATTAAGTTAGATACCAATATAAAGACAATTTTAAAAAATTCTACTGTTGATAAATTAAAAATATAGTTATAAATAATTTGTAGGTAAAAGAAGATCAACCAGTGACCTTTTGTGGTTAACTGGTATCTATGCTATGCTGGTTATTAAATATTTTTTAATCATCATCCTAGAAATATTAATATAAGAGGTAAATCTCTGGCATAATTAAGAAATGAACAAGAAAAAGAAGGCAAAAAATCCAAACCCACATTAGGAATAAAAAATGTACTAAAGATACAATGACTATTTTTAAAATCATTAAAATAGTAGACATAGAAATATTAAAAGTAAATACTTTGGAAACCTGTTATATCTTAGAACTATGTAATTTATTACAACTGGCTCAAAAAGATGTAGAAAAAAGACTATCCCATAACTATTTAAGAAATTAATTGAAAATTTACACAATTTTTTCACCCCCTAAAAGAAAACCTGGGCCCAAATAATTCTAGAGGTGAGTTTCTACATCTATTTAAGAAATAAATAATCCACAAGTAATGTAAGATCTTCTATAGAACAATTAGGGAATAAAAAGATGATTGAGGCTGCTATATCTCTGATATCCAAACTGAGCGAAGTAATAAGAGAATATAAAATTATCCAGCCTCATTGAAAATTCCTATATAAAATATTAATACACTGAATTCTACAATGTATTAAAAAATCACCATGGCCAAATTGATATTTTTTCCAGGAAAGGCAGAGATAGTTCAACATTAAAAATAAAAAATCAATGAAGGCAACTATTGACCAAGTGACATAGCAACCAGATATTTTAATAAGCCTTCCAGATTTCAAATTCATAGACGTGACAAATATTACGTAAAAATAAAATGCTAACTATTGTTAGTATGGGGACATACATTGATATAATTTATGATTTTGTAGTATCCTTACATAACTGAGGTAAAACTTTGGTCCTGCTATGTTAGTTATTGAAAATACAGCTGTATTTTGTATAGAACTTTTATGACTATGGGTATATACAAAATGAATTTTGATTTCATCTCTTACAATTCATTGAGTTTAAGTTTCAAGTATACACTAGTATAACAACAATATTTAGATATCCTGCATCCAGAAGTGCTTTTAGAAATGTTACCTATACATGTAACATCATAGATTTGAAATATATAAAGCCAAAATTGATATAGAATACTAGAAAAAAGTTTGATATAATAAAAAATAAATCTGTGAGAAATCAACAAATCAGACCACAATTAAGCAAGGATAAAGAAGATATAAATAATATACTTAAGATTTATCAGATAGGCCTGTACTTAATGGAGAATATACTCATTTAAAATGTGCATTGCACATTAATAAAGATTGACCCAGTAATAGGATATGAAATAAATATAAAATTCCAGAAAGCTGATACACAGAGGTTACATTTATGTAACAAAATCAAATAACATTAGTAATCCACAGAAAGATAGGCTCTCTCACACATATGTGGAGATCAGTTTCTTGTTAGCTAATCTAGGTTAGCCTCTTCTGGGGCAAACTGAGATGATTTGGTTTGTTCCAATGGTTTTCTCCAGGTTGATAACCCAGGCATGTTCTATGGTGATGGTAGAGTGCAAGAGTCAGAGGAGAAATGCAAGCCCTCTTGAGGGTAGGCATGGGACTGAAACACTGTCATTTCTACCTCATTTTATTGGCCACAGCAAGCCAAACGGCAAACTCAGATAGGGAACTAGACAGCACCTCTTTATTGAGAGGATCTAGAAAGTCACATGGCAAAGAGTGGATACAGAAAGGCTGAACTGTCTCCTATGGGCAAATAATGCTGACATTTTTGTAAAGCTGAAAAAAGAAAAACAACTCCAGGATTTGTTCCAGATTACTGAATACTATCTTGATAAAGCATCAACACATTTGTATTAATATAACTTCTAGTTGCTCTGCTAATGTTTCTCTTTTTCTTTCTGATTTTCACTTTTCTCTCAAAGAAAAGTGAAGAAACTTCAAACATACAGTGATATTTTAGTTTTTATAGGAGGAAAGCTATTTAAACTGCTTCAGAGTATTTCATGAAGAGTAACAATTTTTCATCTTTGACATATCTATGACTTTATTAACAATAATATTTTCTCTTTTGGGGGAAATTATAGCTACCTTCAGCTTGGTTTTCTAATCATTTAATTAAAATCTCTACAGTAAAAGCTTTATGCATGATATGGTAAGAATAGAGGAAGTACTGAATGTCATCACTAAGTATTGTGAATTGATGAAGAATTTTAATAATAGGTGATGAATATAATGCTATCATATAATAATGGTTTAATTATGTTTCATGATACTGCCACCTATGTATCTTTGATTATTTTTCATTTATGCCATGTCTCAATTCAAAAAGGATTTAAAGTCTTGAATGGCCTTGATTTATTAAAGTATTTTTCAATATTGAGTCCATTGTTTTATTATTAACTACTGACGTGCAACACTAGAAAGAAGAAAAGAATTGTCATTTATTCCTATCTACATTGTAGAAGAAAAGAATGAGCTAAAAGTGAGGCTGTGAAAAAGAGTTCTAACAGTAATATGAAAATATTGTTAATTAAAATTAGGACTCTCTACAGAAGAATTGTTAAATTTTGTATCCCCTGAAATATCAAAATAAATGAATTATACTCTGGTTACATGTAAAGAATGCTTTATTTTTAGAAAATTTTTAAACACCCTGCATAAAAGATTAACAGATATAGCCAAATGTATCAGGCAGATGTGGAGAGTACCTGCTCCAAACACCAGCTGGATTTGTAATTACATCTTTGAAGAAGTTGAAATCCTCAAAGGCTGCACTGGATATGGTACATATTATTTCCTGATAGCCAGTGCTACTTATCATATGTTAACTCTCCTTTAATTCGACTATTTCATAATACTACATTTAACATATTATATATTAAAGAAGATATATCCTTATGTAAAATTAATTTTTATCATATACATTAACATATTTAAGGGGGCTTCA
This sequence comes from Lepilemur ruficaudatus, assembly GCA_963574885.1. NCBI lineage: Eukaryota > Metazoa > Chordata > Mammalia > Primates > Lepilemuridae > Lepilemur > Lepilemur ruficaudatus. The sequence continues at coordinate 25,390 of CAUYRT010086154.1, read as the reverse complement.
GGATGGCTGACTAGTGGCATCTGCTACTCACCTCATCTACAAAGAAGAATCAAAATAGTGAGTAGATAATCACACTTAGAATATAACATCTAAGAGAGAAGACTGGAATTCAGCAAAGAAGTGACAGAAAACACCTGAGGTGTAGAACAAAAGGGAAACAAGGCAGCCAGTCCAATCAGCATTGGCTGGGAGTCCAGAGAGGGCCCCAGTGCAGGGAAATTGAGAGATTCCCAGTGGTCCACATTCGTATTGTGGACTCCTGCAATCCTAGATGTGGGAATGCCCCTTGACTCATGTGTCTTGAGACTAGTGTTGGGAGCTGCATGAAGTCTGTGAAATGGCGTTGCTCCAGAGAGGGAGCTCACACTGGGTCCCACACAACTCTCATGACCCAAGTAGATATAGCATAGTGCCATATTGAGAGACCAGACTGCATCCTGCCCTGGGGCCCAATAGCTCCTGCATTTCCACATCCCTGGAGCCCCACTGACATCCTCCTGTGTCCACCTGGAGTACTGCAGTGGTGTGATGACAGTTGGACCCAGCAGTGAGGCAGGGTACCCCAGTATTCTAGCCCATAGAGAGTCTTATACCCTTGGACACAGGCAGTACAGTACACTAAGGAGGCTTCCCTGAGGACAAAGGGAACCAAAACATGCACTTCCCAGAGACTGAAAGCTGCCTGCCTGGGCCACAGCCACTGACAGCAATTCTACACCCACCAATAAAAGGACTGCCATGCATTTGCACATGCCCTGAGGACAATCTCTCTCTGCCTACCACTGCTGCCATAGGGGACCAAAGTGTACACTCCCAGAGCCTGTATGCCAGCTGCCTGGGGATGCTGTGGCTGACAGCAAGCATCTGCCCACCCAAGCATCAGGGCAAAGCACACTTGCATATCCCCTGAAGACATTATCTCTCTACCCACCACCACTGCTGCTGCTGCCACCTGAGCATGCTGCCTGGAGGCCTGGGGATAGTCCTGCCCACCAAAGCCTGCATTTCTGTGCACCACTGGGGGGGGGCTAAAGACAGGCCCCCTAGCTTTGTACCACCCACCTCCCAATGCCTGAGCATGCTGTTTGAGGGCCTGGGGATCCCCTGCTCCGTTGGTTTCCTCAGGCCACCAGAGGTCTTAAAAACAGTCCCAAAACACCTGCCATTGGTTCCACAGCACACCATCTGGAGGCCTAAGGATTGTCCAGGCCTATCTACCACTGCTGGCATGTGTATACTTTTCCCAGAAGCCGGAGATAGGCCCACACCTAACACCACCACTGGCACCCACCAACTGGAAATTGTTCTGCCCAGCCCATTCAGCCACCACCAACATTGAGAGCCTGAGGGATGTCTTGCAACCACTATTACCATTGCTCATGTCACGCATGCTGCCCACGGGCCTTGAGGACATACCCCCCCACCCAGCCCACTGTTGTCACTTCCAGCAACCAAACAAGGCACTTGGAAGCCCATGAATTGGCCCACTTGGATTTGGTAACACTGGTGCCATCATACACCACCTGGGGGCCAAAAATAAGCATGCTTGGAATGCTCAGCTAGCTGCTCATGCCACCCAAGGACTGACTCACCTGGCATCTCCATTCCCAGCAAAGCTGCACCACAGCCTCCACTAACTACTGCAAGAAATCACAGGTGCCATTGATGCTGTTTACAGGTGAAGAACTCATATGGAGACTACACTACTGCAAACACCCAGAATCAAAGCTAAAATTCATTACCCAACCAAAACTATAAATACATCTACAGAAAAAGTCTTCCTCTATGAAAGCCAATCCAAAAAATTGGAAGAAGCAACAGTTACACCAAATGGACAGATATTACTGTACAGACACAAGTACCATGAAAAAGCAAGGATATATGATACCTCCAAAGTAACACAATAATTCTCCAGAAACAGATTAGAATGAAAATAAAATTTATGAAATGCTTAAGAAAGAATTAATGATATTAAAGCTACTCAGTGAAATACAAAGGAATACAGAAAAACAATACAGAGGAATCAGAAAAATAATTCAGGATATGAATGTGAAATTCACCAAGGACATGCTTGTAGTTGTGACTTGGGTAGGGCAAAGGCAATATATGTAATGTAAACATTTGTACCTCTAAAATATTCTGAAATAAAAATCAAAATAAAAAATAAAATTAAAAAGAGAAATAGATATCAGACACAAAAAGCAGAAATTCTGAAGAATTCAATGAATGAAGTAAAAAATGCAATTGAGTGCTTCAATAGTAGAATAGTTCAAACAGGAAAAAAATTTAGAACTTGAAGGCAGATCTTCTAAAATAATGCAGTCAGATAAAAATAGAAGAATAAAAAAGAATGAAGAAAGACTGTGTGACATATGGGACCCATAAAGCAATCGTATTTTTGAATTTTGAGTGTTTCAGAAAATAAAGGAAGGGCAAGGGCATAGAAAACTGATTTAATGAAATAATACCTAAAAATTCCTGAGGCTAACAAGATATTTAAACATCTAGATACAGAAAGCTCAGAGAATCCCAAGGTCTTTCCCATGGCATATTACAGTTAGTTTCAAATATCAAACACAAAGGGAGAATTCTAAAAACAGCAAGAGAAAAGCATCTAATCACATGTAAGGAAACCTTCATCAGACAAACAGTGGAATTTCTCAGCAGAAACCTGAACAGCCAGGAGAAAATGGGATGATATGTTCAAAGAGCTCAGGGGAGGGGGCAGGAAGCCCATCAGCCACGAATATCATACCCAGCAAAGTAATCCATCATAAATGAAATAAAGTCTTTTTCCAGAGAAGGAAAAACTGAGAATTCTTCACCACTAGATTGACTCTACAAAAAATCTTAAGGGAATCCTACAGCTGGAAGTGAAGGAATAATATGAAAATACATGCAAGTATAAAACTCACTGGTAGAGCAAATACACAAATAAAAAAGAGAAAGACCTCAAATGTTACCATAACGGAAAATCCCTAAACCTAAAGATAAACAAAAAGAGAGGAACAAATGATATTAAAAACAACCAGAACACAAAGAATAAAAAGGTAGAAATAAGTCTTCACATACCAACAATGACCTTGAATGTAAACTGATTAAATTTTCTACTTACAAGATATAGTCTGGCTTAATGAATAAACAATCATGATCCAACTATACACTGACTATGAGAAACTCACTTCACCTGTAAAAACACATATAGACTGAAAATAAAGAAATGGAAAACATTATTCCATGAAACTAAAAATGAGCATAAGTAACTATCAGTAAATAATACAGACTTTAAGACAAAACCAGTAAAAAGAGACAAACAAGGCAATTATATGATCATAAAAGGATTGATTCAGCAAGAAGATAAAAGAATTTTAAATATATAAGCAAACACCAAAGCACCCAGATATATGAAACAAATATTATTAATCTAAAGGGAGAGACAGACTCCAACACAATAATAGCTGGGAACTTCGACATTCCACTCTTAGCATTAGATCATCTAGACAGAAATCAACAGATGCACTGAATTTAAACTGCACTTTAGATCAAATGGACCTAACAGACATGTACAGAACATTTTAACAAACAATTTCAGAAAACACATGCTTCTCATCAGCACATGGAACATTCTCCAGGATAGACCATATGTTAGGACATAAAACAAGTCTCAACACCTTTTTAAAATTCAATATCATATCAAGTATCTTCTCAGACCACAATGGTATAAAATAAATATGAGCAACAAGAAGAACTGTGGAAACTATTCAAATAAATGGAAATTAAACAACATAATCCTGACTGACCACTGAGTGAACAAAAAAATTAACAAGAAAATCAAAACATTTCTTGAAACAAGTGAAAATTGAAACACAACATACCAAAACTTATGGGATACAGAAAAAACAATGCCAATAGGGAATTTTATAGCAATAAACACCTCCACCAAAAAAAGAGAAAGATTTCAAATAAACAACCTAACAATATGCCTCAACAAACTGGAAAAGCAAGAATAAACCAAACTCAAAATTAATAGAAAGAAATAATAAAGATCAGAACAGAAGTAAATGAAATAGAAACCCCCATAAAACCACAAAAGATCAATAGTTGGTTTTTTGAAAACATAAATAAAACTGATAAACTTCTAGCTAGACTAACCAAGAAAAAAATCAAGAAGACCCAAATAAACAAAATCAGAAACAAAAGAGACATTACAACTGATACCACGGAAATACAATAAGTCATCAGAGACTACTATGAAAATATATTAACAAACTAGAAAGCCTAGTGAAAATGGATGAATTGCTGGATATATGCCATCTACCAAGATTGAACTAGGAAGAAATAGAAGACCTGAACAGACCAATAATAAGTAATGAGATTGAATCAATAACGAAAGTCTTGAAACAAGGAAAATTCCATAACCTGATAGCTTCACTGCCACAGTCTGTCAAACTTATAAAGAAGAACTAATACCAATTCTTCTCAAACTATTCCAAAAAAATTGAAGAAGAAAGAAATCTCCCTAGCTCATTCTATGATATCAAAAGCAGATGAGGACACAACAAAAAAGAAATGTTAAGGCCATTATCCCTAATGAACATAAACACAAAAATCCTTAACAAAATATTAGCATAGTGAATCCAATAGCACATAAAAAAAAATAATATACCATAATCAAATGGGATTTTTCCCAGGAATGAAAGGATAAGTCAATATATGCAAATCAATAAATGTTGATACATTACATCAACAGAATGAAGGCAAAAAGCCCATATGATCTTTTCAACAGATACAAAAAAAGCATTTGGTAAAACTTGACATACATTCATGATAAAAACTGTCAACAGACTAGGCATCAAAAGAACATATCTCAACATAATAAAGGCCACATATAAAAATACACAGCTAACATCATACTGAATCGGGAAAAGCTGAAAGCCCTTCCTCTTAGAACTAGAACAATAGAAGGATGCCTATTTTCACCACTGCTATTCAACTTAGTACTAGAAGTACTAACCATATCAATAAGGTAAGAAAAAGAAATAAAAAGCATCCAAATTAGTAAAGAGGAAGTCAAAGTGTCCCTCTTTGCAGATGAGATGATCTTATATTTAGGAAAACCTAACAACTCCACCAAAAACCCTCTTAGAACTCATAACAAATATTCAGTAAAGTTGCAGGATGCAAAATCAGCATAGAAAAAATCAGTAGCATTATTACATGTCAATAATGAACTACCTGAAAAAAAATCAAGAAAGCAATCTCATTTATAATTGCTACCCAGGAATAAATTTAGTTAAAGTCGTAAAAGACCTCTATAAAACAAAAACAAAACAAAACAAAACAAAAACTAGAAAACATTGCTGAAAGAAATTGAAGGGGACACAAACAAATATAAAAACATCCTAATGTCATGGTTTGGAAAAATATTGTTAAAATGAACGTATCACTGCCAAACTATCTACAAATTCAATGCACACCCTATTAAAATATCCATGTCTGTTTTCACACAAAAATTTTTAAAAATCCTAAAATTTGTATGGAACCAAAAAAGAGCCCAAATAGCCAAAGCAATCCTGAGCAAAAAGAACAGAGCTGGAGCCATCATACTATTAACACCTGACTTGAAAATATGTTACAAGCCTATAATAACCAAAATAGTACAAGATCAGTATGACTGTTATGAAAATAGACACCTAGACCAATGAAACCGAGCAAAGAACTAAAAAAAAAAATCCACAAATTTACAGCCAACTGATTTTGGACAAAGGTGCTAGGAACATAACTTGCAAAATGGACACCTTCTTCATTAAATGGTGCTGAGAAAATTGAATATCCATATGCAGAAGAATTAAATTACACTGCTATCTCGTACTATATACAAAAATCAACTCAAAATAGATTAAGACCTAAATATAAAATCTGAAACTATAAAATGACTAGAATAAAACATAAGCAGAACTCTCCAGGACATTGGTCTTAGGGCAAAGATTTTATAGCTAAGATCTCAAAACCAAGGCAACAAAAACAAAAATTAAAAAATGGGACTATATTAAACTAAAAAGCTTCTGCACAGCAAAAGAAATAATCAACAGGAGAAAACCTATTGAGTGGGAGAAAATAGTTGCAAACTATTCACCTAACAATGGACTAACATACAGAATAAACAAATTTAAACAACAAACATAAAATAAATAATCCCATTAAAAGTGAGCAAAGGACATGAATAGGCATTTGTCAAAAGAAAAAAAACAAATGACCAAAGGTACATGAAAACATTTCTCAATATCACTGATGAAGAAATGCAATTCAAAGCAATGAGATATCATTTTATTAATACCTTAGCTAGAATGGCTATGATCAAAAAGACCATTAAAAAAAACAAGATGCTGGCAAGAATTTAGAGAAAAAACAACACTTACACACTGTTAGTGGGAATGTAAATTAATAAAGTCATTATAGAAAATAATATGAAGATTTCTCAAAAACTAAAAATAGAACCACCATATAATTCTGCAATCCTACTACTAGATATTTATTCAAAGGAACAGAAATCAGTATATTAAAGAGATACCTGCACTATTCACAATTGCAAAGATATGGAATCCACCTATGTGTTCATCGATGGATGAATGGAAAAAGAAAATGTAGTACATATACACAGGGAATACTCTTCAGCCATTAAAAAAAGAAAATGAGATCCTGTTATTTGTAGCAACAAGGAAAGAACTGTAGGTATTATGTTAACGGAAATAAGCCGGCATGCAAAGACAAATATACTATATGGCTATTCAGGGGCACACAGAGTGGTACAATGGACATTGGAGACTCAAACAAGGGGAAAAGGGAGGGAACAAAAACTACCTGTTGGGAGCAATGTATACTTTTCAGGTAATAGATATGCTAAAAACCCAGAATGAGATTCCTCACTTAGGATAAGAGTCTCCAGATCCATCCAAATTGCTGCAAAAGGCATTAATTCATTTCTTTTTATGGCTAAGTAGTACTCGATGGTGTACATGAATATTTTGTTCATCCACTCCTCAGCTGATAGACATTTGATTCCATATCTTTGCAATTGTAAAATGTGCTGCAATAAACAGGATTTCAGTTATCTTTTTAATAGAATAATTACTTTTCCATTGGGTAGATACCCAATAGTGGGACTGCTGGATTGAATGATTGATCTGCTTTTAGTTCTTTGGCAAATCTCCATACTGTTTTACATAGAGGTTGAACTAATTTACATACCCCACCAACAGTATAAAAGCGATCCCTTTTCATCACATCTATGTCAACATGTATTGTTTTTGATTTTTTAACAATGGCCACTCTGACTGGGGTAGGTATCTCATTGTGTTTTTAATTTGCATTTCTCTGATGACTAATGAAGTTGAGCATTTTTCATATACTTGGCCATTTGTCCATCTTCTTTTAAAAAGCTTCTGTTCATGTAATTTGTCCATTTTTAATGGGATTCTTTTTTTCTTGCTGATTTAAGTCTCTTGTAGATTTTGGAAATTAGTCCCTTGTTGAATGTATAGTTTGCAAATATTTTTTCCCATTCTGTAGTTTGTCTATTTACTCTGTTCATTATTTCGTTTGCTGTGCAAAAGCTTTTTAATTTAAGTCCTATTTATTTATTTTTTGTTTTTGTTGCATTTGCTTTTGGGGACTTTGTCATGAATTCTTTCCCTAGGCAAATGTCCATAGAAGTGTTTCCTAGTTTTTCTTCTAGGGATATGACCACCTTTTCTCATTCATTCCCCTAAACTGAATTCCTGAGTGAAGAATAATAAAACCTCAAGGTGCTTCAGCAGGAGAGAATAGTAAGTACTTGGCATCCCATACTCAGGAGACCAGTCTAGTGTGGATTTTAATAGCCAAATTCTGGCCTGCTCCAAGTCTGTGAGGTAAAGGCATGCTTTCTTGGTTTTCCCCAAACATCTGAGTTGATATATATATATATATATATATATATATATATATATATATAAAATTACATATACACAAAAACCACATAATTCTCATAATATGAATATAAAAAATATTTTTCCATCAATTAAACATTTTCCCAGTGAAGATAATATATCATATTGTTAAACTGAGTAAAGTCAATTTCCCTTTACTTTTCTTTCCAGATGATGATGCACAGAGAGCACTGTTTATCAAAGTGCAGCTTGGGAACCGCTAGAGGTCCACTAAGTTAAAATAATTTAATTTTTTTTATTCCTGCTAGTGAATCATTGAAAAGTCAAAACTATTTTAAAGTAATAACAGAGATGTATTTACCTTTTCAAATCTCATCCTTCTGTAAGTGTACTGTGGAATTTTCCAGAAGCTAAGTAGCATCCATTGCCAATATCACTGTGATGGCTAATGGAATATGTGATTGTGTGTCCTTGTGTCTCTAAGATTTTCTAAAGCAAGCTCTTGGAGGTCTTAATTTTTAAGTGTGTTAAAGAGGTCTTGAAACCAAAGCTTGACAACTAATGGCATAGACGATTATGGATACAAAATCATTTCTACCCCTTTAAGCCACAGAATGATCCATCTCTGGTGGACTTTCTTAAAGGATATCACAAATGCTGAGAATTTTCAAATCACAACTTTTCTTTGTATCAAGCATGTCAAATATCTGTCCAGGGTGTTTTTCCCACATAAATCTTTCTATGCAGAAAGCCAGCCGTGTCATTTCTTTTTAGCACAGAATTTGGATTACCTCTTAATTCAAAACCAGATTTTTTCCTTCTATGATATAAATATGTGTATATGTATTTATGTATGTATAATTTATATATGTAAACTATGTGTGCAATTTAATATTATATATATAGTTTTAAACTAAAGTCTTATTGTTACTAAACTAATCATTCTTGTAACAGTCTATCTACAAGAAATTGAGGAATTTCTGCAGATATTGACATCTCTATAATAGACAAGCATTTAGATTTTATGAAATAATAGTTGGTCTAAGTAAAAACCAACATAGCTCTTAAATTTATTATAGAAGAAAATAGAAACTCAAAATAAAGAAACCTGATTTTGAATGCAATTTTTTAATCCAAAATGAGCCATAATAGGCAGCTACTGAAAAACGATTAGGGCTATCATTTGTCATGTACTTTGAAAGTAAACAACCAGTCAACATTGACCATTCAATTTTAGTTTAATAGTGAAAAACTTAGGTCCACATTTTAGTTCTGAATTTATATTGGGCTCCCTATATTTTAGCAACTCTTATAAAAAACAAAAAGAAAAAAATGTAGAACAATATCAATAAGCTAAAATTCATCTGTAAAGTTGATTTCTGGTATTTCTATTCCATATGGCTTCTATGTGTACTGAAAGGTTTCCTGTTGTTTACTTGGAAAACACTTTTCTCCTTGATTACAGGACCTACCCACTATTTTATCCCAGATCTTCAGAGACAAAGCACAACTCAAGAACTTACAAAACCCAGCTTCTTACTCATAGACTCTTTACCACTATAAAAGTTGCCTTCTGGTGCCAGATATACTTAGGAACTGTTAAAAGTGGGTCACGATCAAAAAATAGTAGGTCAATACAAAAATATTTAGAAATTATGAAATAATTGATCTCTTTTTTAAAGCCAACTTTGTTTTATGATCATTCAAGCATTATAAAACTTAGTTGAATGTTACTTCAAAGCCCTATGAAAAGGGCTTTTCATTTTGCTAGTGTTAATACATAGAATAGAAATAGCAGACATGATTCAGAACTTAAAACAGAATCTACAGTTCTCAAATGCCTATATCTTGGAGAAAGAACAGAAATATCAAATATCCCCTACTTTGTACATTTTACCTGAATATGACAGCGAAAATAGAAGAAGTTTCTATGTCTACCTGCATCGTGAAATGGTCTCAGTCTCTATTGCTGTCACTGATGTATTTCAGAGCGCCAGTCACGCCAAAACCCTATTCTTTAGAGTTGCACTTTTGTACATGTTCTGTGTTGAACTGTTGAGCCTATGTATTCAAGTTCATGTCTTCCTGGTCACACTTGAATGGACCATGGATAAACACCTGACCTAGAATGTTTTATAAGTGGGGCTGGGTCAATCATATATTTCAAGAATTTTAGCTAAGGGGAGCAGGTGGCCTGACAAGTGGAAATATCAAGCTTAAATTAGCCAATTATTAACTCAAGGTAGTGTCGATGTCAGAGATCCCTATGGTATCATTTAAAGAAATACATCTCCTGTACCTGGAGAGTTAACGAGGCTCAATAACAGGCTGAGGATGTGATGGTAAGAGAAGCAGATCTACAGGGGACCCTGAATTCACAGAACGCAAATCTCTGGTGTTAAAGTCAAGGTCCTCATAGGTGGAATCCTGATACCTGGAATGGAAATATTTATGTGGGTATGCTTGAATAAAATACCACTGAATAAAAACTTCTAAGTAAGCTTTATAATACTTGAACACCCATGGTATTGTAAACCCTCTTAAATGCAGGATTGGCCTCCCCCAAATCTAGAGTGTATATAGATACCTCAGCTGAGGCACATGTCCTACAAGAGAATACTTGCACTCCTCAAAATCCATATCCCTCTCCTCCTTGCTAATATACCTATAACTGGGATCAAGCTTTAGCACAGAAAAAGCACTAACTGAAAAAGCACTAACTCTATCAAAAGACAAAGGAATCATTCACATAAGGATCCGCAGGAGCTGGCAAGTAGATTCCCGCAAGAACTCAGAGAACATGCCTGGCAATGATGCCTGAGGGTGCTAAACCAGAGGGCAGAATGTATAGCTAAATGACGGAATGTTGTCTGATTTGGAATGTTGCTCCATGACTTAAATACAAAACATCATCTCCTGACCCAGGTCCTAGAGGTGCTAGAATTGCCTTGGCATTCTTGGCAAAAAGAATGAAAGGCTTACAGATGTAGCAGGCTAGAATGGATCTATTATATAAGACTCAAGAACATATCAGATGACTATGCTCACCAGAGCACCGCCTTCATTAACACACAAACAAATGTGCTAGTGAAACGGTCATGATGTCATGACCTTTTCAGTAATGCCTCAGTAATGGCCATCCTCTGCTGGACTGATGGCAGGGATGGTGTTATGGAACTGGTATCCCTATTGACAATTGGAATGACAGAATCATAGGACAGAAGAGAAAAAGGAGCAGTACTTAACCTTACAAGCCAAGTTTGATGGCATTAGCTGGCAGCAAGGCCAGAATGCTAACCAGGGGACACTGACCCACAGGGATCCATGACGATGGCTAATAACAGAAGCAAGAAAGATGGGACACCAAGAACATTGCTGCTTGATATAAATTATCATTCTCCCAAAGAAAAAAAATCACAATCCCTTGTTTTCTCAGTTTCTGATCCTGAGCAAATTCTCAAAGCTCATGTCCCCTGATAGAAGAATGGGGTTAAAGCTTAAGAATCAATGGCACAACACTAAAGAAAGTGTGCACAATTGATCTATAGCCATCTATGAAGCAACTGAGCACTGGAGAAACTGTCTAAATCTTTCCAGGGCTTTTGTATATAGGATTGGATCTACCATTGATATAAAGACTCACAAATGCTTTTATAGCCCAGTAATTATTTTAGGGACATATGGAAACCAGATAAATTCCTGACCCAGGTCCATCTCACAGTGAGCTCAGTGGGTTGAAAAATCCACCTGCTAGTCAATTTCTAAATGCCTAATCAGGATGGACACACTTAGGAGCTGACAGAACCCTCATATTCATCCCTTGTCTTGTGGGTTAAGAGGTGTGGGTTAAGAGTAGGATATTCCAAATGGAGACCTCCAAAGCAGCAATTTCTAATCAAGATAATCAAAATAATATGTAATTTGGGGTAAAAATACAAAGAAAAATGCATTCTCAATAACTTTAAGATCTTAGCTATGTCATGACATCCCTTTCAAAGTGAAGAGCACCTCATATCAGCCATCACAGAGAGGCACAGAGCTTGGCAGTCTGCTTCTGGTGTTGGAGGCAGTCTGTATCCCTTGAGAATACTGCTCCAATCTATTTTCACTACCAGTTTTGAGGGGGCCCAGAAAAATAAGAGGCTGCTTGGGTCACATGACTTACAAATTTCCATGGTGGTAGACATCCAGGATCAATGAAATGCCACATGGATTCTCTGGCGTGTCATAGTATGCCATTCTCTAGCATGTCATAGAATTCTCTGGAAATTCATAGTATAGACTTCTAAGACTTGGAAGAAATGCTGTGACTTCAGAAAACAGTTCCTGGAATGCTATTTGGTTCCAGTAGAGGCTGAGCATCTGATCATATGACATCAAATGTCTATGCACCATCGCTAGCAATTATAAGCTGTGAACTGTCAAATTTACAAAGCTTATAATCTTGAGTTGGTGCAGCAACTATCTGTTATTTGATAGGAGTTGAACATTTGGATCAGGCTTTACAAGGTCCTGAGGACAAAGGTAAGTTATAGATTTATCTCAGACCTTCCCTCTCTCATGTCATCTACCCCTATTGTACTATTGACTCTTCTATTGTCTTCTACTGTGATCTCCTGAGGGTGGGAGTGAGAGGGCCCCAATGACTAGTTGAACAGAGGAAGAGAAAACACAGCGCTGTTTCAAAGATGGGTCTATTCTATCCTTTGGTGCTGGCCAAACATGGATTGCAGCTGTATTACAGCCCCAGTCACAGATGCCACTCAAAGAGAATGTGTGTTTGTGTATGGATGAGGGGGTTGAGGATTTTCCAGTGGGCAGAACTTAGATTTCTTGTTACTCAGTTTATGTGTAAAGGGAGAAGAAGCTTGAGGTGAGAATGTCTATGGACTCCTAAGAAATTGAGGAGAATCTGACTAAATGATTCGAGGGCTAGAAGGAGCAAAATTGGAAAGTGAGGGACAAGTTGGTCTGATAAGAGGATATACCTGTTCTAGACTTTCCCATTTTTCTAGTGGATTGATTTTACTTTTCTAACTGGTTTATAGAATCACATCCTTGTATACCTTAAATATGAGTCCTGTGTTGTAATATTTACTGCAAATATATTTTTCTACTGAGTGGTTTGCCATTTCACCCACCTAATTGTTTAATTTTATCAATGCAAAGTCTTAATTTTAATGTAGTATGATATATCACGTTTCTATTTTCCTTTAGAATTTGTACTTTTGTGTACTGTTTAATAAATCTTTCCCTACTCCCAACGTCAAGGAGAAAATTTATTTTGTTTTTGTCCAGAGGATTTAGTATTATACCTGTTACATTTATGTCTACACAACACCTACAATTACCTTCTATGTATATTGTGAAATAAGAGAGAGGGCTTATTTAAATATGGACATCTAACTGATCCAGTATCATCAAAACACCCTTCCCCCACTGCACTGCAATGTAAACTGTGTCACGAATGAAGTGACTATGTAAGAGTTGGGCTTGTTTTTGAATTCTCCAACAGATTCCATTGGTATGTTTGTCTTTTCTTGAGAGAACAGGAAAGTATTTTAATTTATAATACTTGATATTAAGGTCTCTGGCTTCGTTGTGGTTGTTTCTTCTTCTTTTCCTCTTCCTCCTCCTCCTCCTCCTCTTTCTTCTTTCTTCAGGTGCCAAATCTATTTTTCATTGTTCAGATTTGACATCAATTCTAGAATCAGCTTGTGAATTACAATAAACTACTGTTTTTATTAGATTTCATTGAATCTATAGATCAATATGGAGAGACTTGACATCTTTGCAAAACCGAGTCTTCTAATACATGAACAGAATATATCTTTTATATTTAAATCTTTTAAACTTTCTCTCAGTAATGTTTTGGTAATGCCTGTAAAGAGCCTTGCACTTCTTTTGTTAGATTTGTTGTTAAACATATTAAATAGTAAATATATTTTAAAATTTTATTTTGTATTTGTTGCTGACACATAGAAATAAAATTGATTTACATATATTGATCTGGGTCATCTCAAATTCTGTCTCCATTGATTTCTTCTACTCTTGAAAATAGGTTGCATTCTTACATTTTTTGTATTCTGAGTAATTCTGTATTCTATCTTGCATATTATGTAAATTATATTCTGAAGACTTTATTGCTGTTACAATCTTCCCTGGAGTAATGTTTTCTTTTAGCAGGCAATTAATGTGATTATACACAGCAGCAAATCTGTTTCGTGGGCAGCAACTCAAATTCCAATTCAGCTCTTTCAAGCTTTCAAGTTTTGGTAACTTGTGTCTCCTTTATCATTTAGTTCAAAGAAACTGTTGATTTTCCTCTGAATTTCTACTTTGACCCAAGAGTTTTTCAATAATTAATTGTTTAGTTTCCTTGACTTTGTGACGTGGTGAGAGTTTCTATAGGAATTGAACTCTAGTTTTATACCTCTATGGTCAGAGAAGACACACGGTATAATTTCCATTTTTTTTTGGATTTGTTGAGATCTGATTTGTGGCCTAGTATGTGGTCAATTTTGAAAAAGGTTCCATGGGCTGCTGAGTAGAATGTACATTCAGCTTTCTTTGGGTGGAATGTTCTGTAGAGATCTGTCAGATCTTTTGGCTCAAGAGCTCCGTTTAAGTCCATTATTTCTTTGCTCATTTTCTGTTTGGAGGATCTATCCGGTTCATTCAGTGGAGTGTTGAAGTCCCCTCCTACTATAGCAGTATTGTTTAACATGTTATTAAGATCCGACAAGGTTTGTTTTATGTAGTTAGGTGCTCCTACGTTGGGTGCATAAATATTAAGAATAGTTAAATCTTCTTGTTGGATCTCTCCTTTCACTATTATAAACTGGCCTTCTTTATCCGTTTATACTTTTGTTATTTTAAAGCTTATGTTGTCTGCAAATAGTATAGCTACTCCTGCTTTCTTTCGATTTCTGTTTGCCTGGATGATCGTTTTCCATCCCTTGACCTTCAGCCAGAAAGCATCTTTGTGTGTTAGATGTGTTTCCTGCATACAGCAGATACTGGCTTGTGTATTTTTATCCACTCTGCCAGTCTATTTCTCTTCAGAGGACAGTTTAAGCCATTAACATTTATTGAAAGGATTGAAATTTGAGAAATATTTCCATTCATATTGTTGGGTAATGTCCGGTTGCTTTGTTTTACTCCTTGCCTCATCCTGCAGTTTAAGTTCTAGCCTTTAACTCTTTGAAGGTTTTACTTTGAAGAGTGCCTATTGCCCTGTTTGGTGTGAAAGGCCAGTCTAAGAACGTCCTGTAGGGTTGGTCTGGTCTTTGCAAATTCCGTCAGAGAATGCTTGTCTGAGAAGGACTTTATTTCTCCCTCATAGATGAAACTTAATTTTGCCAGATAAAGAATTCCAGGTTGGGCTTTATTCTGTTTTAGAAGAATAAGGATAGGCTCCCAATCCCTTCTGGTTTGTAGGGTTTCAGATGAGAAATCTGAAGTTAATCTGATAGGCATACCTTTGTAGTTTATTTGCTGTTTTTGGCTGCATGGAGGATTGCTTCTTTTGCATTTGCTTTGGTCAGCCTAATAACCACATGACGAGGTGATTGCCCATTCATGTTGAGTCTCCCAGGAGTTCTGTGTGTTTCTTGTACCTCAATAGCGAGATTGCTGGCTAGGCCTGGTGTATTTTCCTCTAGTATTCCATGGAATAAGTTTTCCAGTCCTTGTGAATGCTCCTCTTCCCCCTCTGGTAACCCTATCAGCCAGAGGTTTGGTTTTTTAACATAATCCCATACTTCTTGTAGACTTTGGTCTTGTCTCTTGTTTCTGTGTTCCCTTTTTTCTCTGATTTGTTTACTACATAAGCATAATCTTAGAGCTCTGAAATTCTCTCCTCTGCATGGTCCATCCTGTTCTTAAGACTTTCCATTGAGCTTTGGAGCTCCTCGAATGTTTCCTTTATTTCCAGGATTTCTGTTTGATTCTCCTTTGTCAATTCAATTTCTTTGGAGAATTTTTCATTCATTTCCTGAATGATTGTTGTGGTTTCTCTATGTTGGGAATCAATTTTCTATTCAATACCATTGAGTTTTCCAACAATCCGTATTCAGAATTCTGCCTCTGTCAGTTTAATCAAATCATGTAAGTTGGTGTCAGTTGGTGATGATCGAGTATTTTCTTTTGGAGGCGACTTTTGTCTCTGATCCTTCATGTGTCTTGTGATCTTTTGCTGGTTCTTTCTCATTCTGTTACTTTGTCAAGGACTTGAGTTGCTAGGACTGGATTATGAACTAAAATCTGGGATTCCAGAGGAGAAATCCTTGTCAGAGCTGGGAATATGTGATCTAGCCCTGTATTTTCTTAGAGGCATTTGAGCATGTTGGGTTATCTATGGCCTGATGTCTTCATCTTCTGCTTACACATGTTAGTGAGTTTGGCCCCCTTGCTTAGACACCCAGGAGTTAGACCACTCTTGGGAGTGCAAGTACACTATCAGCCACCAGATTGAGGTGGGAGGCATTATGTTGGATTATGAGTTTACTCTCTCTTTTGTTACTTGTGATTTGCAAGGAGGTGTCAGTTGCTAAGGTATTCCAAAACCTTTGTAATGCACTTTAAGCCTCCAAATAGGATATACAGGTATCTCGGTCTTTGGGAAATGTCCTGCCACTCCCAAAGGTTCCTAGAGTCTTGTTATTACTTTATGTGGGGTGAGAGGAGCAACAGTTATCAGAGACTCTAAAAGAGAATATTTCAGTGGTTGCTTGATCTGTAGCTAGGGGTGAGCTGTTAATATGTTGTTCAGAGATCTTTCATCTCTCTGGTCGCCACAAAGGGCCATGTTTGACTCCCGCAGATCTCAGCCCAGACAGCGGGCTCCCTCACCTCTCCACAATTCCCAGAAATGGGGCTACCCCTTTGGCTGGAGGCACCCACTATCGGGCCACAATAAAGGGGTAAACAAGAGTCTCTGCTAGCAAGGCTGTCCTGATAGGCTGCTTCTACCATCTTTCAGCCTCCAGCGGGGAAGAGGAAGTGAAGCAGAGGTAACAGTCTGGTGACAGGGTTTCAGGATGGACAGCCTCTTTCTCAGCTTCACCCAGGCGTGGAGTCAGTCCCTTTGGCATGAAGCACCTGGGCCTGAGTTGCAGGAGAGAGTGGGTGGTAATGTCTTCCCAGGTCACAACTGGAAAGACAACCTCCCTCGCAACTCCGCCCTGCCAAGATGGGCTCCGCTCTCTCAGCACAGAACACAGGCAGCTGGGTTGGGTGGGAGACTGCCCAAGTCCAGCCTGTCGAGTCTGCATGGAGGTCACCACACTCCCCCTTCCGCCCCTTCAAACACCCGAACCAGAGCCGCAGGAAGGGGAGGAGCCAGGGCTGGCTTGGGGGATCAGACGGAGTCTCTTCTTTTTTCCCTCCCTCTTCCAAATGTTGGATCTGCTCATCCAGGCTAGGGCAGAAAGGGAGACTGTGACCTCTTACAGAGCAACCCGCAGCATTTCCAGGCTACAGGAAGCATCTGACCACCTCCTTAGAGCCGGCATGGAAGATGCCCATGGGGCAGGAGGGCAGGGTGGAGATGGCGCGGGCTACTTCCACTCCTTGCTCCAAGCCCTCTGCTTCCCCATCCTGCCAAGTCACAACTGTTCAGCTGCAGGAAACCATGCTCACTCTGACTCTCCAGTGCCAGCCAAAACCTCAGTGACTTCCAAGGGCAGAGCCTTCTCCAGGGTATACGCCCCCCACCCTAGACTTGGAAGACTCCCAAAGTGAGATGCCACTCTCTGCACTCACTCCTGCGGTGAGTGCAGAGGAAGCGACCACTTGGCTTGGGCCCTCCCCAACCCAAAGCTGACTCAGAAGAGTGCATAGGAGAGTTCAAAATGTTCCCTGCTCCAGTTTTTACTCTGCACAGCCCGTCTGCCCACGCTACCACTTCCTGCGGACTTCAGGCACTTCCCTGCCTGCGTGGGTGTGGAGATCAGTGGAGGAAGAATCACCCCCTCCCCCCGGGAATCAGAACGCCCTGCTGCAGCCAGCTGCAGGGGGCAGTGCGGTAGACCCGCGCTCCCTCCCTAAGGTATAGGTCCTACTCTCTGGGCTTTGCAAAAAATTCTCCGAATCACCTCTGTTTTCCACTGGTGTCCTATGTCCCATGCTGTTTCTCTGCAGGTCCACGAAACTGGTCCTGTGGAAGAGGAGTTCACTCTTGTGCAGTAGTCCGCCTTCTTCACCTCCAACTCTGAGAGCAGAGAGCCAGGAGGTCACCCCTAATCTGCCATTTTTTAAGCCAACCATTTTAGTGTTTTTAATTTGGTTGATTTCCATTGCTAGAGAGCTGGTTTTCCCCTTTGGGGGTGTGCTTTCTGTCTGAGTCTTCATAGATCCAAAGTTCTTTTGCTGATTCCTTCCCGTATGGATCAGCTGTTGCTTCTTATCTTTCGGTTTTCATTTGGATAATGACACTCCCTATTTAGTCCCTGAACCAGTAAGTGGTATTTAGGAGCAAGGCATCCTGGATGTGTGTTCTTCTATGGTTGCTTGATGTGCCGCTAAGGGGACCTGCTAATATGTTGTTCAGGGTTCTTCTATGACAGTTGGGAGGATGCTCTTTATGGGAGAGGTTACTTTGATGCATCTGCTGTGGCCTCAGGCCAGGATTTTTCTTCCCTGACCATGAACCCCACTGTTGGCAGCTGACCGGATGTGGAGATCAGGCCCCAGAGTTATGATCCTACTGGATGACCTAAGCTGGTGTAACAAGGAGTCACTGGGATGTCCACTATTGATCTGCACCAAAGACCCACAGATTCACACAAGTGGCACAGGGAAAGTGGCTTTTCTTATTTCTCACTGCCTCCAGGGTTGAAGCCTACCACTTTCAGCCTAAAAATTGCTGTGCTAAGGGAAGGGGTGGTGCCCCAGTCCGCCTAGCACCCCAGCACTTGTAAATCCTGCAAGTGTTAATCTCCCATGACTGGGGAAGTATTCAAAATTCACTCATCAAAATCGGCATGGCCAGTTGACAATAGGTTGTGGAAGGGTGGAGTTTGTCAGGAGAGACCCTGTACTGGGGGATGGGTGCTGCCCAACACTGTAGCACAACACAGCCTCTGGGTTGTGGACCTCAAAAATTGTGGCCACCCAGCCACAGAGCGCTAGCACTGGGGGCAACTGTTGAGTAGTTGGCAGGTGCTGGATTGGGGAGCTGAGTCATCAATATTCCTTGTTGTCTCTTTTGTGATGCCCTCCCACAATCTCAGTCCTGTCCGTCAGGAGGTCTTGCTTTTTCTGACCTGCCCTGAGGCGGCCTAATTACACACAGTGGTTTCCAGAATAGAATCCCCTTTTCAGTGTTTACCTCCGTTTTTCTGGTCCTGCTGACTGCCGGAGATGAGGTGCCTGTCTCCCAACTACCTCAGCGGTAGCTCAGACCAGTCCTCTCCTGCCCAGTGAAGTCTTACCACAGAGTTCTGGGGAGTTCAAGATGCTGCCCACAATTTCTACTCTCCACAGAGCCCAACGTGTTCTGCCACGATTTTGCACTGACTTCAGAGTGAGTGGGTGTGGAGGTCAGTGGGGAAACAGGACATTCTCCTGTGGGTCAGATCCCACTGCAATCATTGGTCAGGAAGGCCAGCCATCCCAAGCTCTATTCTCTATTGTTTATCTCACACTCTCTAGACTTCGTGTTCCTATCTCCCATATACCATTTTATTTCCTGTTTTCTGTCCATGCTGTTTCTCTCCTATTTCACAACACAGTTCTTTTGGAGGAATGGTCCACTTGTGTGTAGCAGACCTAGTTCCTCACCTCTTTCTCGAGGGGGAGGGAGCCAGGAAGTCACCTTTACTCTGCCATTTTTCCTGATGAAAATATTATTAAAATGAAATAAAGTCAAAGACTTCATTTTAACCCACAATCGATACTATTTTGATCTCCAGATATCACAATTTTCTTGATTGAAATATATCTTCTCTCTTACACAGTTTCAGAATATATCTGAATTGTGTGTGATGTTGCACTATACACACACACACTGATATACAATATTGTGTTCTTACCTCAATATCACAGAGATACAGAAGTGAAAATTCAAAGTATAAACAATGGCATTTCAGAAGAGGAGAGGTGGCAGAGTGTGCACTGGGATTCCGTATTTGTCTAAAAAAAGGCCAATCTCTTATTCCTCTAAGCCTCTTTCTTATTGCCTTGAAAAATCATGTCTGCATTTGGCAACAACGCTTTTGTTTAAGTCATCAACACATCACTCCCATTTGTCTAATTTCAAAATAATACGGGAGCACAAAAGCTATTGTTATATGGATATATTGTACAATGCTGAAGTCAGGGTTTTTGGTCTGTCAGTGATGAGAATAGTGTTCATTGTATCCTGCAGGTAAGTTTTATTCATCACTCCTCTCCCAGCGTTGCCCCTTCGTGGTTTCCAATATACTTACATCTCGTTGTGCCCACAACGCACCTTTTCTATTACCTGTTGCATTTTGCTTCCCCCAAATTCAAATGTTGAAATCTTAAAACCCAGTACCTGATATGTATTTGGAAATAGAATCATTGTAGTTGTAATCAGGTAAGATGAACTCAAACTGGAGTAGGTGGGCCCTAATACATTTTGACTGGTGTCCTTATAAAAGAGACAAATTTAGAGACAGACACCCACTGAGGGAGAATGATAATGAAGATTGAGTTATGCTTCCAGAAGCCATGGAACTTCCAGAAGCTTGGAGTGAGGCATAGAAAACATCTCTCTCTGGTGCCATTACTGGGAATATGGCCCTGATGACACCTTAATCTCAGATAGCCAGCTTCAGGGGCTGAGAGACATTAAATTTCTGTTGTGAAGCCACTCAGTTAGTGGCACTCTGTTATTGCAACCATAGAAGAGAAACACACCTTCCCTTGCCACCTCCTGAACACAGGCAGAAAGTATGCGAAATGCAGACAAGACCACCCTTCCCCATCATAGAAACAGGAGGGATAGAGGGACAAAGGTCTCTGATATAATGGTTATAACGTGAGTATTTCCACCCTGTCCTCAGGACATTCTCCACCTAGGAGTACTCAGAAATCCTGCCACAGCACCCAGGATGTGGCAGCAGTGAAATTTCCTTACAAGATCTGTGCAGAGCAGACCCAAGTCACTGCTCCAAAGTTGGGATCACAGGCTCTGTCTTCAGAATCGTGTCCTGAATGCTCCGTAATTAACCCTGGATGTTCCTTACAATTCTCTGTGTCATTTTATTACAGTGAGACTGGGCTCCGACTCAGAATAACTGATAGAATAAAGGTCAGGGAGATGGAAGGGCACAGGCCATCTAATTTCTTAAAGCTCCCCTGGTGACCATGTGGAGAAGCCAGTGTTGAGGAACAGAGAGCAAGTCACTACCTCTCAAACTGTAATGTTCCCTTAAATCACCTTCGGATCTTCTGGAAACAGATTCCTGGGGGTAACTTCACTTTAAGAAATTAATATAGAGCAGGTCTTCAGTAGCACCTATAAATTTGCACATTGAGCTTAGTCCTTGGTCCTGCTGATACATCTCTCCAAGATTCCTCTTTTAGTAGAATCCCCTCATCCATCTTCTTTAGCATGAAGCTAGAGAAAGCAAGCACAGCACACCTAAGCTTCATGCACACTGCAGTCACATCTCAACATACATACACTGTTGGTTCCTGCAGTTAGCGTATGGTGGGCAAAGGAACAGAATGCGTGATCCCTTGGGTGGGAAATACATTCATGTGCATCAAGACAGGAATACTCAGATTAATTGTTTTATATTATATTTATGCAATCACGTTGTGTCACTAACCATGTATAAAATAAAGACAACTTTTAAAATATATAGAATTTTAAAAGCCAAATATAAAAGAGCTTATGATGTACAGTGTCATGAATGTAAAGTACAAAAGAAGTAAAATGATGTATGTTGTTAGACATCACAATCATGATCACTCTTAAGGACAGTGTCTTATTTCATTTTCTGCTGTTAGAATAGAATACCAGAGAGTGGGCATTTTATAAAGAAAGGAAGAATATATTTGGGTTATGATTCTGGAAGCTGGGGAGTGCAAGATGCTGAAGTCACATCTGGTGAGGGTCTTTGCACTGCATCATAACACAGCAGAAGGTGAAAGACCAAGCGATTGTGTGTGGAAGAAAAACAAAAGAGGCTGTGCTTGCTTTATACCAACTCTCTATTGTAATGAACACCTCAATACAGTGAAAGCAGAATTATTCCATTCATGAGGGTGGAGCCCCTAAGACCTAAACCTCTCCCATTAGTCTCCATCTCCCAATACAGCCACACTCGAAATTAAGGTTCAGTAACATGTAGCTTTGGAAGATGCATTGAAGTTATAGCAGATATCCATAGGGTGAGCACACAGAGGGATCTGCAAGGCTGAACATATTTTGTTTTTTGATTAAGGAGCTGCAAGCAGAGGGATGCTCAAATTGCCAAAATTCACTGAACGGTGCACACCTAATGTAGGTATAAAGTTTTTTTTTTTTTTTTTTTTTTTTACAAAATACATGTCAACTATTTAAACATCAGCTGTATGAAGGTAAATACATTTGAATACACTGTCTGATATTGTCAAGGTGGAGGATAAGGGTATTAAATAATTTTACAGTATGACTAGTGTTTAATAAAATATGCTGCCATTTCCAGGTTGAAGTCTAATAGTTGCTAAATATACAGCACTCAAAAAAAGGAGTAAAGTATACAATTATGGAAATAAGTTAACAGAGATGAAATCAACATGGAAAGAAAATAAAATAGAACAGATGTCAGGGTGGGCACATAAATAGTTGCTAAATGCTTCACGAATATCTCCATTTACATATGAAATATATAATATTAATTTGTCTTCTTAAGGTTAAACATTGTCCATATTCATTGCGGAATTTCTTTCAAACAAAGAAAGTTAAAGCATAACAATGAGAGTGGAGAAGTAAAAAACATAGTCCATGTATTTTAACAAGTTAATCAACTAAAAATATAAATATATAAAATAAAACAGATTAGATGTTAAACCAGCTTGTCATTGTTCAAATTAGTATTATTTTTAATTCAAAATTTACAATACTTATGTACAATATTTCAGTATTATTGCTTGCTAGATAATAAACTTAATCAGGCTGTTATGTACAATACACAAACACATGTACATGTGTAAACAGTTACAACATACAAATATATGTGTGTGTGTATATACAATCACTCTCTTATAGTATGAGTTTCAAATGGCATGTACCATTCTGTGAGGAAGAGTAAATAAATACTTGAACATTGAGCAAAAGCTTATCATTTACATGTTCCTTATACAATTAGGGGGTTCTGTTCCTTATCCAGGCAAAGCAATGCCTGGATACACTGGAATTACAGCTCATGAGCAGAAAGGGGCTGACAGCTGGGAAACAACCAGCGAGTATTGCAGTAGTGTGCACCAAGAGCAAGCTGGGATAATTAATAAGACCCAAACAAACCTCAAAGATGTAAGACACGGTGTAAAAAAAGACAAAGGTGCTCACCAAGAAAAGGATAGTTTTAGTAGCTTTGGACTCAGGGTATGACCTGGAGGAGACATTGGCCCTATGAATGTGTCACACCTGCTGCTTGTGCCGGTGCAAGATCAAAACCATGAAGCTGCAGGCCCAGAGCATGAGCCCCACACAGAACACATCAGGGAACAACAGCAGTGCTACATGCAGTATGTCACTGGTTTTCTCATGACGAATAGAAGAACAATATCCATGGTCTTTTTGTCCTGTGATGTTTGTGTTGTTCCATTTTCCAGTCATTAATATAGGAAAAAGGCTGTTTACAAACATACACAGGATCCAGGTCAGGTATATGGAGTAGGCAACGTACTTGGGAGCTTTTACCTTAAGCTCTGCCAACCTGGAGCTCCTGGGGCTGATCGTGATGGCCTGGAAGATACTCAACTGGGTGGTGATGCCAAAGGACATTCCTCTGCCCACTCTGTAAAGATAGAAAAGAAATTTGCATGCAAAGGTGCTGGGGAAATCTTTCCAACCCAAAGCTGCCATTGTCTGGGGCACTCCTGGAAACAAGAGGATTGAAAAGTTGGCTACAATCAAGTGCTTAAACATCATATCTGTGAATCTTATCCTGTATCCAGAGAAGGACAGGAGCAGCTGCTGGTAAATTAGAGACAAATTCCCCAGAATGCCAACCACAGTCTGTGATAAGAGGATGATTCCTATTGCCACTTCACTGGTAGCCATCCGGTCAGTTATGAGCCTTCTGAGCCGGAGCATCCTGAATGGGAAGACAAAGCACGGACTACATGTATGATACCGACTCAAACCCAATATATCCCATTTCCCATTAATTCCCTAGAAATATGTGTTGATGATTTTATATTACTAAAACTTATCAAAAATTTGAATGCAAAATTTAAAAGAGCATTAATTAATAATGTTTAAATCCCTGCTATGAAGGCAGTACACAATGTACCCTCTTCATTCTTCATGATGTGTGAAGCAGGCACTCTATAAGTTTAATTGTAAAGATGAGGATAACTTCAGCACAGGGAGGTTAAATATTTGCCTTAATTCAAGTGCTGATTAGGGATAGAGGGGGTGTTTTTACTGGCTGGATGATTAAAAAAGAGAGACAGAGAGAGAGGGCAGTGAAAAATTAGCATCTCCCAACTAGCTGCTTTTGGGCTTTGTTCCCAAAACAATTCAGATGTGTACTTAGATGTGTTTTAACACACTGTCATTTTCATTTAGACTGGTGGTACTTTCTGCATTTGGTTGTAACAAATTTCCATTTATTTATAAAGATTTATATTTTAGGCCAATATCATTTGCAGAAAACCTTTGGATAGCTTCATAAATCTTTATGCCCTCAGGAAAACATACTACTGCAAAAAATTGCCCCCTTACAACTCTTCTGTAGTGAATGCAATAATGGATCAATATTAGGTTAGCTACAGAGGAACTCATATGCTTTTGTTGCAGGCACACACGTACAACAGCACCTATATCAGGAATTATTGATAAATCATTTCTCATGCACTAAATTAAGGAAGTAAAATACAATCCATGATAAAGTGTTGGAGAGTAGATGCAAAGTTGTCAATTTTAGATCATATACTTATCTATTATTACTGTGGTTAACAGATAAATACATAATAAATAGCAAAAGTATTAGCAGTGAAATGAGATACGTGAATGATATTAAAGTAGAAGTTATATGAAAAAAGGAATATATAAGAGAGAAAAACTTGTGCTTATAGGAAATTTAATGGGTAGATTTTGGGTTATTAGAGTATATATTTTTAACAGATTTTATTGCCTACAGCAGTTTTAATTTCATAACAAAATTGAAAGGGAGGTACAGGGATTTCCCACAGACACAGAGTCTCCTCTGGCAAATCCTGACACGAATGTGGTACAACTGCTATAATTAATGAGAATTTTTTTAAGCAAGTGACAA